>JAGFZM010002840.1:107770-122770 GCA_017657215.1 Limnothrissa miodon | reverse complement strand
TTGACAGTAAGAACAACGGGGGGCTTCACGTTTGAAATTGATAGCCATATGCCATTGAGAAATGCCATGGAGAAGAAGCCATTGGGAAGACATCCACTACTGTGTGTTGACCTGTGGTGGAAACATACGCCATGGAAGATGGTTCAAAGGTCACCAGGCACTATGGCGACAGGCGACATGCAACACAACGTGCTGAGGTGGATTTTAAAGGAGGAGAACAGACTGTACCATGCTGTTTGTAGATAGGGGGTTTTCTATAGATATTATCTTTGACCTTAGCGTCTAAAGATGGGAGAGAAGAGTAGGCAAGAGAGAGGGAGAGAAAGCAGATGAGCAAAAGAAAGATTGAAGAAAGTGAGAGATCGAGAGAGAGAGAGAGAGAGAGAGAGAGAGAGAGAAAGCATGAATGAAGCAAAGATGATAGAAAGAGAAAAGGAAAGAAAATACAAGAAAATGAAGAAAAAAGCATGAGTTAGCTGTTATTGGAGGATGACGGGTCAAAGCAGGGGGAAAGGAAGATTTATTCACACAATGACATAGAGACATGAATCTTCATCATCACAGTCATCACAAAAGCATTGTCACTGTTACTAACGATGAGGATTTCAACTGATCACTTTCAAATGCAATGAGATGAGTCTTCACAGACCTACGGCAGCACTAACTGGAACGTAGATGAATGGTCACTGAAACATCTAATGTACCATGTCCATAGAACCAATATGGCTTCCCCTCCACAATGTCTTTCATTCCCAGCCAATGATAGAGAGAAAACACTTGATACTTTTAATTTGGAGTAATTTAGAGCACTACTGTAGAACTGATACTTCTCCAATCATCTTGTTTGATAGGAGCAGCTAACAGCATGCTGCTAAGACTCTAAGATCTTAGGGGGAAAAAATGAGCATTTCGGTACAGAAAAATAATACTATTTCCCTCAGAGAGACTGTAATAGCAACTAGAGGCTTCACAAAGAACTCCCCCAATTAAAATCTACTCTAATTACAACCTCGAACAAATAATGTAAACATAATCAGCCACATAAACTCGCCCTGGGGGCCATTGACAATAAATGAGGGCGCGAGACAAAGTCAAGAAACATTGCCTCACTAATGAATGCAGTATGTCTGTCGCAAGTGCATTTGATTTAATTGTACTAAAATGCTTAGACAGCACAGCCATACATTCAGGCCTTTCTAACATTTGTCTTTTCTTTTTTGCCTTTTCTTGGAGTGGTGGGGATGACGCACTTAACACAAACATATGTGAGCCATTTTCTCACTGTTTTAGGGACTGCCAACCCTGGAAACAACTGACTTCATAAAAAGTAAAAGTCACTTAAACAAAAAAAAAAAAACAATAATACAATAGGGTCAGAAAACATTACATCAATGACTGTTTCAGACTTCTTTCAACTGAGACCAAGGCAAGGGGGGAGCGTGAGGCACTGGCAGTATTGTTCTCTGAGGACACCCCAAATAAAAACAAATAAGTGTGTAAATTTTGGAGCCCTTAAGGACCGTAGCCACTAAGCTGTGAATGTAACATTTCAACACCAATTATCCAGTGCCTTTGTCTGACCACCGCACCGACGTCCAGGGCGTGCGGGACTGAAGGAAGCCAAACGCCTGACCGCAGTCCTGTCAACGGCAGTCACCGCGGCAACTGTGGCAAAGCCCTGATGTCCAGACGCCTTTATGTGGCTGTGCTTGCTAGCAGTTGTGAATGTGAAATCTGGTAAAGGGGAGCATTCACATGTACCTAGCCACAGATACAGATGCAGACATGTTTTCTCAAAATGATTATAGGATCAGTCAGACTGCATGCAGCAAGACAAATACAGAATGGACGCTGTGTGTGTGTGTGTGTGTGTGTGTGTGTGTGTGTGTGTGTGTTTGTGCGTGCGTGTGTGTGTGTGTGTGTCAAAAGAAACTGATTAGGTAGAGTAAAAGATGAGAGGATAGAACAAAGATTAGAGAATATTTAACATAGAGGAAGAAAAAAAAATATTAAGAGAGGAGGGAGAGACAGAAGGAGAGAAAGACAGAAGGACACAGAGGATGTTACACTGCTAACTACAGCAGCAGTTTCATAAATAGAAGAAAATAGAGACAGGGAGGGAAAGAAAATGAAAGAAAGAAAGAAAAGGATGAACATGTGAGAAAGTCAAGAGGTCAGCCAGAGGTCGTGGCTCAAGCTGGAGTTGGAGTCAGAGTCGGTGCAAGAGCTGACGTGAAGGGCCTACCTGGGATATGGAAGTGCCGGGGTGCCGCAACGTACGTGGAGGAGGGGGACTTCCCGTCGGAGTAGGTGGACAGACTGGGGGTACTCCGACCACTTTCACTACCTCCAGATGCAAGCAGAAGGGATCGGAGGGGGGGGCCAAAATAAGAGCACAAAAGCGGCATAAATGCATAGAGGGGTGTTGGGGAGGGAAAGAGAGAGAGAGAGAAAGGAGCAAGAGAGAGAGGCAAGTTAAGCTGGATCTTCACATCCAAAAGCATTAAATCAGCATAGACCTCATGCCCTTTCAGCATGTTTTGTGAGACGGTTGACGAAAGTCGCCACAATGCTCTGAAAACATCTTTTACGAGGTGATGAGGATGATACGTATTATTTCCGTCATGCTCGGGCGCTTTTTTGTGAGCATGTAGCCCTTGTGGCTGTTTTTTTTTTTTAAAAGAGAGAAACGGCCTGGTGTTCCGCTTAGCTGACCTGGTTAGATCAATCTGAGTCAGTCAGTCCTGCGACCCATGTGTAGCTGGGGGAGGAACAGGGACACCAGTGCACTCTAGGGGGGGTCATTCTAATGGCCACAAGATGTTGTCAACGTGTTGGAGTCACAAACAGGCTGGGGCATGAAGTCACTGGCACTTTACAGAGCCAGAGCCTATTACTCTCTACACAAAGGACCTTAAATGAGGGAGAGGGGGGGGAGGGAGACAGATAGAGATAAAGGCAAAGAGAGAGGGAGAGAAAGAGAAGGGGGGGGGGGTGTCATTTCAGCGAGAGTCCTCATTCCTCTTCCTTTTGTAAGAGGAACAAAATGCTGAGCAAAGCTGTAGTTAAAGTTATGAAGTCATTCATGATTCACACACACTTGTACACACACATGCAGTGCATGCATACAAACACACACACACACTATACCAAATGTTCAAAGAGAAACACACTATTAAAAGTTTCTTTCTTGCTCTCTTTCACACACACACACACACACACACACACACACACACACACAGACAGACTGACACACACACATACACACGCACGCACACAAAGATAATAAGTGCAGTTAATGCAAGCCTCACATCATCACAAATAGGGAAACTCCCTTATACACACATACACACACACATCTGGAGCTGAAGCTGGCTGCTGGTACCACAAACCCCCAAAAGCTGATCTCCCACAAATCACTGCCTGGACCCAAGTCAGTTGCGTTTAAACGGGCCGGGAGGTGTGGGTTGGGGTGAAGTATGAGGAAAGGGGATAGACTGAGGTTACAGTAGACCTGGGGGAGGATGGGGCCTGTCAGATACGGCTTCCCCCCAACGATATCCCTCACCCAGCAGTCCTGACACACTGCATTTAAGAATGAGCACCTCCATCTGCCACCTGTTAAGACTGGGAGGAGGCTGATGGCCGACCAAATCGGCGGAATATTGTGCGCTCACCGTAAATATTCTTTATGCTTCGCTGGTGCTTTTCTGTTCTACTGGGAGAGACACAGCAGGAGTTGAGTGGCCTTACAGGAAATCTCTCTATCTCCATCTATCACTGCCTAAGCTTGACTTGTACTTGGCGTAGAGCTCCACAAAACCTCTTCGTGCACCCCTGATTTATAGTAGGGTTCTTATAGACAGTACTATAGTACTGTAAGTTTTCTTTCACTCTCTCTTTCTGCTTCTGTTTCTGTTTCTTTCTCTCTTTCTGCTTCTGTTATGCCTCTTCTTCTCTTTCTCTCTTTCCTTCTTTAATTCCTCTCTATTCTATCTTTATCTTTCTCCCTCTTCTCCATCTTTCTTCTTTTTGCTTCTTTTATTGTTCGGTTTATCCGACCTACACTAGTATTTTGTTAAAGTCATCATTGCAGATTGGAGCCATTTTATATTCCACTGCCGTTGAGTACAAGACGAGTCAACAAGTAACCGCAGCGATAATCAGTAAAGTAAACTCGCATGCAGTTGGGAGAGCAATCTAGAGGGGCCAATTGAGAAGACAAAAAAAAAAGAAAAACATACAAAACACGTTTTCATGGTGCATTGGGATCTGGTGGAGCATAGTGTGTGGAGTGGGACCAAAAAAAGGGCAGCGAAGTCTTGGCAGCTTCAAATCAACTAATTATGGCTTTGTTGCCAATGTTCTAGAATGCACTGTGCTAATAGAAACATTCTAGTTCCATTTGAGCTTTTTCGCTTTATGAAGATTGAAAAGTGAATCATGAGATGAATGAGCTTCTTTAACACTCACCTGTTGCTTGCTTTCTGCATCCTGCATGCATTATTCAACTCTCTACCTCTTTCTGTTTCATTTTACCTATTTACTCTCTTTTCTTGAGTTTTTTGTTTCTGCCTCTTTCTGTCTGTCTCTTTCTCTCTCTCTCCCTCTATGATTTACTTCGATGTGAAAGGCTAAACATTATCAGCCCAATACTGACGCCTTTTACTGACGACAATAATGCTCTGCCAGTGACTCACTGATATTAGAGCCATAGCTAGCCAATAACCTGAGACATGTGTGCGTGTGTGTGTGTGTGTGTGTGTGTGTGTGTGTGTGCTTGTGTGTGTTCTAAATGCATGCCTGTGGATAAGACCCCAGTAAATCTCTTTGAGAGTTGGAGGATAGATATCGGTGTTTGTCCCTGTGGTTTGGCTGACATTACTGCTGTGGCTTTTGCAGGATCTCATCTGAGTGAAGGCTTTTTTCTTATCCTTGCTATTCAGTTGGTGGGTAGACTACTTATTCAGGCAGCCCCCTTTTTCCCTTCTGTCCACAGATAAACGGTGGTGGAGGTCTGGTCAGAGCCAGTAGACCATAATCCTTACTGGAAACCACTCCCTCAAATGACCCCAAAACTGTAATTCATCAAGTCATGCAAAATCATGAAATTATCCAACACCAATATTAAAGACAACACCAGAAAATGAAAACATTTGTGGTAAGTCAAAGTATGGTTCAACACAGGTTATCAAGGTCAATGTTATGTAACCACCAGACACACAACTGACACAGACAACTGACAGTATATTAACTCTTATTAATGGTTACTCTGGATGATTCTGCAAGTCCACTAATGTCCTGTCACCTCGATGAGCAAAGTACTGACCAAAGTACAACCATGCAACATAATTATTTAGTAGTAGGAAACATAAGGAACAAAACCTTTAGGAGACAAAGAGACCCAGAAACAAATGAAAAAATGAGGACAAAACTAGGTGGTCCAAATATGGAACCCTGATACACACCAGTTACCAAACAGGACTAGAACAGGTGGGGGATATGGGAAAAGACACTGGACACAAGGGAGGAGAGAGAGAAGGAGGAGAGACCAGTGGGGTCCCCTGAAAGGACATTTTACCGTAAGGTGGTAAATTGAGGTGCAAGGATGTCCTAGGCTTAATTTCATGGACTGCATCCTCTGTCAGTCCTAGGAGGGGAAGTAAGGAATGAAGAACAAGCAGGAAGTTGACACCCAGGCAACGCGGAGCAGAAGAGAGAAGGGAGAATGGAGCACTTCAACCCACGTCAGGCCACATTTGGATAATCTCAACATTCTACATGATTACCCTGCAATGGTATGATTACAAGTAATATTAACCTTGTAGAAAGCACTGAAAGATTGGCTGATGACTGCTGTAAATGACCTCATTTTACCCTGTTCTGTCTGTGTTGGATTCTGCTTATTTTCTGTGGGTTACTAAGTAGGTGTTTTAGAGGAAATGACATTGCTTTGAAATCTTGCCACTGACAATCAAGCCAGCACAAGCATGCAATGTATCACTCACAAGATCTTGCTTCCAAATTTCCTCCCATTTTTTTCTTACTTTTTTCAAAATATACATTCTTTCATTTTGTTGCCAAAAATGGTCTTTCAAGGGTGAAACACACAGCACAATCACAGTGCAAGTTGTTGAGTCTTTGCTGAAATACATGCTATTCACTCAGTGCACAGGGAGATTCAGGCCTTCACACTGCACACCAGCACAAGTTGCACACACCTGGACTCTGTCTCAATCTGAAACTAGTCTCTAAATCAAGTACACTTTAACTGACAGGTTCACTTCCATGGGCCATGTTATCTTGTAGGTCCATGTATCAGTGAGGGTTTATTATGCAAGTCTGATGTGTGTTGAGACAGGGTCCAGACCACGTGTTTGTGACCTGACACAATACCTCTGAAGTAAGGGATGTAGTTGTGCTGTTGGAGCATTGCCAGTGTGGTGGGATTGAGAGGAAGGGTGGTCCCACCGCTCCCTAGCTGCCCTCCCTGTTTGCCCGCCCCAGAGTAGTACAGGGGCAGGGAGGAGGAATCCCTGGCACAACCACTGGCATGTCTGCCTCTTCCATAATAGGGCAGGGGGGTTGAGTTCCCGGCATGGGCATTGTACTGGGCACCCGGGTACAGTTCTGGCACGGGCCCCACATAATGGGCACAGGGGGAGGGGTAATGCAATATAGGGAAACCAAAGGATACATAGACAATATAAATGTGCATGTTAATATCTGTACAACATGCACATATATGTTCATGGACATTTATAAACATGTATAATTTGGGACAACATTTAAACATCACCCACAAATAAGATGTAGTTGTAACCAATTAAAAGTGTAGAAAACCAGGAATTACAGAAAGGCTGACAGTTTGTTTTTCTAGTAACCTCCACCTGAGAACCTATGCCATACTGAAGAACATTGAAAGTGCCTACCTGCCCTACTGTAGTTTTGGGGTGAGCGTGAAGGGGTGTAGCGTCCGTATCCTCCCAGAGAGCTGTTGGAACTGGGGCTGGAAGGCCTCCTTTGACGTGGCGATTTCTCTCCTTCTCCCTAGTAACCAACATGTGAGCACAGAGACTGACAGTGACTCACTAAAACCTTTCACACTCAAACAGTTAGAAGGTCATAGACACACTGACACACACTACAAAGACTAGGCCTATTTGTTAATGGTCACAACTACTGACACCGAAAGGAAGTAATCAATCATGCCAGTTGATTACTGACAGAGAGCATGCGTTTCTATTTGGACAAAGATACTACCACAGAAAAAAGAAACCGTTACAATTTACAGATCATTCACAATGAAACACTTTTTTTTCATCACACAGACATGACAATGTTTCCAGGAACATTTCAGCAACCCAGTCACCCGTGATTTGTGTTTCCAATAAATAAATACACATTTGAACACGTAAATAAATAAACAAGACTTATGGGAAATACACATCCTGAGAAATACGTCTACACTGTCTTTACTTTTACCTCTGTCGGAGTAGGGGATAGCAACTGGGGTGACTGCAAACAAGAGAGGGAGGGAAGAGAAACGATGAGTGACAGAAATTATGATATCATGATGTCATGTCAACATGGCTTGCATGGAGGATGATGCTATGTCTGTAGTATGGCTATCATGATAAGGAATAGTGACTGTTAGTTACTGTGAAAATTCAATAGGACGGAGCAGACTGTAATGGAGCCGTAATGAGTGATTGATGGGAGTGGAAGGAGGGAAGGTGGGAAGAGGAGGAAATGACAGAGGCCAAAAGTGCTGTTCCCTTCCTCTGTTAAGCCAGAGGGATGGTGGCTTTTAAAATGAGCTTTGATCCGTGCTCCTGGCACAGTAGGTCCGGGGTGTCCCCAGCAGTGTCCACCAGGGGCTCTCTACTGACCTCTCCGTAGATCCTCTCGTCTGCTGGGTAGCTGATGTATGGGGAGTAAGACAGCATGTCTGGCCGGTCAATGTTGTAGATCGCTTTTGTTTTGGGAAGAGCAGCAAGGTCCTTATAGTCCAACATTTCATCACCAAGCTTTGCCTAAATGACAAAATATAAGAATAAGAGAAATAAGAAATGTAATTTAGATAGATAGATAGATAGAAAGATAGATGGATAGATAGATAGATAGATGAATCTGAATGCTTTCTTGCTGCCCCCTGCTGATTAAAACTTATTCTGCAGGCAGACAGGCAGATTATACCAACCAACCAATGACCAGCTAACAACCAACAACAGTAATAGTAATAGTAGTGATAATGGTGAAAAAGCAGTAGTAGTATAGTGGTATAACAGTAACAATAACACAAACACAGAACACAGTGCAGGATTTCCTGCACATTCCAACTTTTTTTTTATTCTACCAAACTTTCAAACAACATTCCAAATGGGGTACTGCGCATGCAGCCGTATGCAGTAGCTGTCTATGAGGTTGCACTATTGGACTTGTGCTTTTGGACGTACATAGATGACTCGACTTGGGGAGCCCGATGTACTGGAGGCCGGTGCTGACGTGATGCTTTCTGAGGAGGTCCTGGTAATCTAGGCAACAGAGAGAAAGGAGATAATTAGGAAGAGTGGGACATTGGGAGGGGAGAAGAGAAAAGGAGAGACGTCAGTCTGTGACTGACTGGAAACCTTTTGTGAGTGTGTGTCAGATCGTACGATCAGACTGCAAAAGCAGTCTGTCATTTGATTCTGTGAGGGTGAAGGTTTTTATATTAGCTGGTAGAATGTTGAGAGAGAGAATGGGCGTGTGACACGTGTGTGCACTTCTACCACCTGCGACACCATCGCCCCATTTCTGTGTGTGTGTGTGTAAGTGTGTGTGAGTGTGACCCTCTTGAAGTGTATGTATGTCCTTGTGTATTTTCCTGAGGTATATTTTGACATGGCAAATGCAGATGTTCTTGTTCTACATTTACAGTACATTATCAATGGCAAATGGTTCAACGCCAAACATCCTACAGTAGTTCTGAATACTAGCTGTGGCAACACTCTGTGATTTCAGTCATGTTAATAAAGCAATCCTGACCTGGATTAAATTAAGAGACAGATAGACAAACAGAAAGAGATACAAAGAAAGGGTGTGTGAGAGAGAGACAGACAGAGAGAGAGAGAGATAGAGAGGGAGATAGAGAGAGAGAGAGAGAGAGAGAGAGAGAGAGAGAGAGAGAATTGGGGTTTCCACTCTTTGAAAACCCAGCACACGTTTAAGACAAACACAAAGTTGGCCTATTAGTAAAAGAAAAGCACTGCAGAAGTAGGCCAAAACTACAGTAGTCTTCCACAACTCCTGGTGAACTACAAATCCCACACAGTATCAGTGAGTGCAGACAGTGCATCACAGAAGTTGCTCATTTGTTTTAGCCTGATCATACTGTACAATCAGACGTACAGACAGAGGAGTCTGTCGCTTGTTTCTGTGAGGGTCCAGGTGAGGCTTTTAAGAAAGCTGGGAGCATGTTGGAGTAAATAAGAGACGCCATGCACAGAGTTGAGGAGAGGAAGGGTGGGTTTATGATGCTTTGATAGAGGGGGGGGGGGGGAGAGAGGAGGGGAGGGAGGCCGCAAATCACAAACCTGTATGGGAAGGTCATTGAGTTGTATCCGGACCTGCTTCTGGGAGGAAGAGGTGAATTACAATGGGAGATGGCCTTGCCCTCTGTAGCCGTGAACAAGGGAGCTAACTACTGTAAATCAGGTGATTTACTGTAGAGATGAATGTGGGGACGCTGATTTCAGGGGACTGGCCAGGGTTAGTACCAGTCCCAGTACAGTGTCTTTTCACACTGCTGGATAGCCAGTATTTAAAAATGATCGCTGCTTTTTGCCTGTTGCCTGTTGCTTGTGAATGGCTAAATACGTTTTTTGTTTTGCTCATTTTCTCTTTTTTTTTGTCTGCTAATAAGGGTTTGTCATGATGGCTCTACATACCTTACTCTTTTCCTCCAGCCGAGCAGCCTGTCTGCAAGGTGGGTGCCAAATATTTGAACCTTATGAAGAGAAAGGAAAAAGACAAATAATGAAGCAAATGAAGGAAGGTAGAAAGAAATAAAGATACAGAAAAGTGATTAAAAAAACTATCTCTGTTAACCCTGAGTCATAAAGTTGTGTACACAAAAATGATCTCCTTCATTAGTAGATAAGAATCATCAAATGTGTGCAATAGACAACATAAAAGCCCAAAGTGCATTAAACTGATTCTGAATTATTTCCATTCAGACCAAAACTGACCACTGTGTAATGTAATGTGTGTGTGTGTGTGGGTCTGTGAGTCCATGCATGAATGCGTAATAAATCCCCAGACTTTTGCAGTCCCTCCCAATGGGCTGTAAATTATGTGCAGATATGAGGTGCAGAGCTTAGGGTAAATCACTTTAAGAAGCAAAGAGAGAGGAAGTGAAAGAGAGGAAAAGAGAGAGAGGGGGGGAGAGAAAGAGAGAGAGGGAAAGAGAGGGAAAGAGAGAAGAGAGAAGGAGGGAGAGAGCGTGCACTCCAGGTCGGCTCCAGCCCTTTTATACGTCCCCATTCAGACAGCATTAAATTAGCAGGGTGGGCAGAGCCTACAGCTTACAGCTTGCCTGGCGTACTGGGCTGATTTATCTCTGGCCGCCCATTCACCACACTGAGGCCTCTGTTTCACGCTCACACCTCAGACGGGTCCTCAGGGGCCCACAGCTCTGACAGGGGCCCATTTACTCACTCCATCCACTGATCATGACTGACTCACTGGAAGTACTGCAGTGGGAAATATATGCATTTCTTTGGTACAGTACCAAAATGGAGAGTTCATTCATGGACCACTTAATGCCGTTTGGGGGATAATGCGTTATGAGGAAGAGTACTTTTTAAAGGTATTTGAACAGATGTTACGTCATTCAGATTTGGCTTGACTTTCATGCAGCAATACATGACATTAAACACATCGTAGTTTGGTGAGTGGTTTAGTTAAGTGGTAAGAGTTGAAGGAGCCCAATTATGGTGATGAATGTTGTAGTGTCCTAGCTACAGTCTGTCCTGTAGCTAGGACACTACAACACTCCTAGAGCCAGTGATGTGTGTGTTGGGAATGTTTCATTCGCCTTAGTCCAGACAATCCACCAAAGCAATGACGTAAGCTACCTCAACAAACCAGCTCTCCAGACATGAGACCGAAGCAGCATTGTTTCTCGTCCCCACCACCAGTCACGTCACTATGCTATGATCTCACTCCATACTCTCTGAGCCCCGGACTTACTCACAGCACAGAGTATCAGCTTAGTCCCTTTCTCCACAGCTATCCAAAATGTCCATTAGGGTAAATCCAGCATTGATTCCCACTCGCTCTCTTTCTTAATCTCTCTCTCTCTCTCCCTTTCTCTCTCTATCCATCAAGCAAGCCTGTTGAAGACACTCACTAAAGATCCTTCTCTCTACTGAGTCAAAGAGGTGTCAGAGGCGTCAAGAGTTCTGCCCTCTGGCATAATAAATTTAGTGAGAAAACTTCTCATAGTGTCAGTGACAGTTGTGAGAGGGGTGAGTAGCATTTCATTAGACACATCTAAGGAAGGTGGATGGGCATTCCTACACACACACACACACACACACACAAGGGTGGGGATCTCCTGTTACATTTCTGAAGGGACTGTGCAGTTAGCACAGAACTGTGGGCAATTGCTAGAGTGTGAAAGTGTGGGAGCTGGCACACAAGAGGGTGGTAGTTTGACCCACTTTCTCTGATGCCCATGTCATTGTGCCAAGTCCCTCTATGCACTCGTTAGCCTATAACTCTGAAATCCGGAATAATCAGTCCATAACTCTGTTGTTTGAGGTCACTGAGTACTGTCTGTTTTTACACAGAAAGTTGATCACATAGATTGAACAGTGAATTGTTCCTGTAGCTAGCATTACCTTAAGGGGGGACATCACTTGGTGGAGTCAAACAGGGCTATGGTTTAATTCTCACTGGATTCCTTTAAAGAATGCACCAGGTTTGGAAAGCTATTAATGATGTACTTCAAAATTTGGATTGTACAACCCACTAATTTCAATTAATGTAGAAATTCCTAGGGATACAGGCTAATTTCTTTCAAAGACATCTACATGGAAACTTTTGAGGTGGAAAAAAGATAAACCCAATATGTCAAGTGTTACGACCCTCTGCACCTATGTTGGTCTGGACTACTGCAGGGTTTAGGCTGACGTGGATTGGCAGAGCGATTATTGAAATTGGCTACACCTGGAGGCAATCCTTTAAAACCTGAAGCCATCCAGGGCGCGACACTCACACTTGGACATACACAATTCTCCACTTACATTGCACCACATGCATGCAAACGTTCTCACACATTGCAACTTCACACAACCACAAACAAACCTAACTCTGATCCTTGCTGGCTTTTCTCACTACCATTTACAACTAAATCTGTATCCCCTAGACCAGGGGTTCCCAACCTTTTCAGCACCAAGGACCGGTTCGGTTCTGCAAAGTTTTCCCGCGGCCCGGCCCGGGGAGGGTGTTACTTTTTTTTGTATTGTTTTGAGTAGCTCTGTGTGTCTGTCTGTGTCTTCTTCTTCTTCTTCTTCTTTTTTTATTGCATTCCCCCCATGTCACGGCCCGGTTTGGAATGTCTTGCAGACCGCTGCCCTAGACGTATGCTTTTGGTAAATAAATATTCTTTTGTTGTTCATATTGGTGTTTGTCTCAGTTTATGTTATGGCCCAAACAAGCCTGGGACATAACACAAGAAAGAAAAATGCAACAAGCCTCTTTGGGGTTTAGTGACCAATGACAGGAAAAGATTTTTACACAAAACACGGCAGCTAATTTTCAGATGTCACAAGCCGTCAGATAAATAGAAAACTGTGTGTGTGTGTGCATTCGACCTTGCAGGTACATCTCCTCTCCTTCCCCAAACATCTGCTCACATCGGGCACACCGGGCACATGTGGGGTGGTAGTGTTTTTCCCCAGCCTGCAAAACACACAAACAGAAACATAAGAAAAGAAAATCAACAACAAAATGTAACAAAAGGATCTCGTTTGCTTGCCTCAGCCGGGAAAACTCTGCCAATTAATGTGGCTAATTGCTGAGGAGCAGCATCAAAGGGGAGCTGAAAACACTGCAGTGGCGGCGACTCAACACAAGAGGGCGGCAGAGGGCAGGCTACAGGCTGCAAACAACACAGACTTGCTGACCTCTATTCCACCATTTGAATTTACATGTTTACATTCTGGCAGACTTGAAATGTGAACCCCAAAGACCAAAATCTCACGCACAAAAAAAATCTGACAGGTCTGTGAGGTCACTAAACAGACAGTAAATGTCTAGGAGGCTCGGCAATGACGCTGTAATGACTATTCATTTACTCACATTTCAGACACAGTGTATGAACTTGGTGCTAATCAAGTTAGCAACGGGGTGACATATAGCTATGGGCAGCCAGCTTGGCTCTTGGATGCAACAATAATGTGTGTGTGTGTGTGTGTTTCATTACTGTGACTCTGCTGAATACTTCGGCCTTGCTAAATGTCTTGAGGGGGACTAATGAATGGGTATGTGTGTGTGTGTGTGTGTGTAAAGTAAGTCTGTCTAGGGGTGTGTGTGTGTATGTGTGTATGTGTGTGTGTGTGTGTGTGTGTGTGTGTGTGTACGCGTGAGAAATGAGAGATGTGGTAATGATGATGATCAGCTGATGGCATGCTCTCCTTTTGCATTACATTTATCACTATTAACCCTAACACGACACACACACACACACACACACACACAACACACACACACACACACACACACACGCATACACACATACTCATGCATACACTTCCCACTCCCAGTGCGGCTGAGAAACACTGCAGCAATGGAAATCTGAGCTATGAGGATTTATCTTCTACCCTCACTCTGCCTCCCTTTGCGGTGCACTTTAGCCAATACTGATTCTGTCTGTCTCTCTCACTCTCTCTCTCTCTCTCACTCTCTCTCTCTCTCTCTTATTTCTCCCTTTTCCTCTCTCCTCACTGTTACAGATACAGGCCATTTTCATGCAGTCTCATATTAAGTAATCCTGAAACATCAAATGGGAGACTCTTTATGTCTGTCTTCATTTTACATTCTCTTTCTCTCCCCCCCCCCCCCCCATTCCTCCATATTTCTCTCTTTAACCACCCTCCCCCATCCCTCTTTCTTTTCCACTCTCTGTCCTCGACTCTGGCAGTTGGGTCACCAGATCTGTATCATCTTCGGCTCTATGCAGTAATATCCCATCATGCTTTGGGACAGTATGATTCCTCCTCTCCATTCCCAGTATGGTTCTTGTGTTTCCACACGTCTAGGAAGTTCTTTCTTGGAACGGACAGGGGAGGTGGGTGGGGGTGGGGGACCTGTGGGATACTTCCTGACTTTTTCCTAGATTACTAGTTCCTAGTTCTTATCTTCGAGAAGCGGAAGACTTCCTATAGTGAAACAGGAAACTGATAGGGACTGAGCGCTACATACAGGCAGCCAAAGCAATTAACGCTAGCACTTAGGGCCTCAACGTGGGACCAAGGGAACATGGGAAAGAGAACACAGCAGTGGCGGTAAGGCGGAGAGAAAGACAGAGAGAGAGACAGAGAGAGAGAGTTAGAGAGAGAGAGAGAGAGAGAGAGAGTGAGAGAGAGAGAGAGAGAGAGCATATGAGTGTGTACTTGCGAAGCTGTGCTAGCATTAGCATTTAGGGCCTCAAAAAAGGACACAGCTGAACCTTGTCATCACATGGAAGAGAAAAAAGAGACAGACAGAGAGTAAGGTGAAGAAAAATGGAGAAAGAGAGAAAGGGCACATGTGTGTGTACTCATGTGTCTGTGTCTGGATGACAAAAGTGGCAAGCAGGTGTTAAGAGTGTTGTGAAGGTGACAGGCCAGGTGAGTTTTCCATGGGCACCTAAGTCTGAATTGTAATAAAGATGAGGTATTTCAAAGAGAGTAATCTTTCATTGGATGGACAAGGGCATTTCTCTCTCTTCCTCTCCATCCCCCTTTCTCT
>JAGFZM010002840.1:62500-94499 GCA_017657215.1 Limnothrissa miodon | reverse complement strand
TAAATTGTTTTGTTGCTTTTTTATGCAATATTTTTAGTGAGCAACTCACTGATGCACTCATGGCATGAGTCATGTCTCACTGCTGCCCTGACGTGAGTCATCTGGTTCTTTGGTAATGTAAGGGTCAGTGAATACACCAGTGCACAGAGCTCTTGGCCCATCTACTTTACACCGTTCTCTATCAGGCAGCCTTTGGAGGAAGGGACGGGGCAGTCGGCTGGTGTCGGCTAGTGGTTTATTGGGGGGTGAACGGAGATCAAGAGCCACGGATGAATAAACCAGCACCTCTCGGGTGGCGTCCCCCGAGCCATCTCGCCTCTCCTTTGCTCCACCTCAGGCTTGGCCCCTGGCCCATGGAGCTGAGCCGAGACGGGTCACCTTCAGACAACATCACACACACACACACACACACACAAACAGACACATGCACACACACACACACACACACGCACACACACATACACACACACTAACAAGCACACACACACACATGCATGCATGCACACACACACACACACACACACACAAGCGCACACACACACACACACTCCTGCTTCACCTAATGATGCCTAACTGAAAGTGCTGCTGTTTTTTGCAAGATGAAGTCAACTAAGGCAAGCCATGTGAGGTAAAGTGATGCACATATTTGGTCCAATTTATTTGACACTTCTACCAGTGCAGTCAGGACCTCTTTATTCAGACCTGTGAATATGCCAAACCTCTTCCAGAAGGCAGCTGTTCAACCTGTGACAGGAAGACAATAAAACATTCTGCTAAAGGAGGGTGTGAACTAGTTTGGCATTAACAGAACCCCTGTGCATACTGTCTTTTAGTCCTTTTAGACAGTAATGCCCTTCTTCACAATTTTATATGTGTCTAATCATCCCACTGACTCAAATAATTCCTGACATTCGCATCTGTGATCAGACACTTTCTACGTTCACAGATGGTAACATCAGACCGGTGTAACTACAGACCGGTGTTTCCCAAACCTATTTGAAGGGGTCTCACTTTTTCACATTGACAAATCATAGTGACAAGTCACAGTATGATTTTGTAAAACTAGTGTGCCAAATTAGTTTTACCTACATTTATTTAAAGCGGCACCAAAGACTTTTTAAAACCTTAAAATAATGTTTTTAAAATCGTTTCGGTGGTCCATCAACTCGTAACAAGGTGAACGATACTTGCTGCCTTTGCTCTGCGGCCCTGTATTGGCGTCAACGGCACTAAACAGGTTTGCTCAGTCGGGTAGCAATCTGTAGTTCAAGGGAAACTATAATTGACTTGCCTTATGGGATGCTTCCGTTCCAATCTGTGGAGGATGCGATTTTCAAAACTCCTTGGTGCCGCTTTAATTACATAATTGTATTCATTATATGCCTACCATAAACCTACCTCACATTATTTTCTTGACTGGGTAGCATAAGCCAGAGGTTTTGCATACATATAATTATGATATGCAGACTGACATGAAACCACTGGTGACCCATCTATAGGTCTTAATTCACTGTGGAAAACATGTCTTATGTGTTTGTGTGTGCATATCCATGATGTGTATGATTATGTCTGTGTGTGTGTGTGTGTGTGTGTATACACATCATGCGAGATGTTGTGCGTGTGTAAACCTGTGTGTGTCCTCAATACAAAAGGTACTCAAGCCACTCAAATCCACTCACTCACAGGCACGCTGTGCATATTGAGATCCTGAAAAGCAACATTACTTACTTAAAGCTCTGACCCCATGTAACCCCAGTGAGCTGACATGTAGTACAATGCCACTATTACACCCTACATAGGCCTTGCTGCTGCATTGGCTTTTTGTACAGTATAGACCAGTTAAAGGAGTTAGATGACTGTCTGAAGTTCCTTTGTTGAGCACAGAATAGGAGAACAGAAGCCCAGCCCTCTCTGGCCTTTAAATCCATCTGTCGTCTTTGCATCTGCGCTGATCTGATAATCCCAAATTCACTCATCCTAATGAGGAATTTCTAGAATTCAACTCCCCACTGCCACCACCTCCTCTTCCCTTCAACACACACATACCCACACCCACACCCACACCCACACCCCACCCTGCACACACACACACACACACACACAAACAGGTCCTCTTACTCAACCAAACTGGAGTAAAATCCAGAAAGGACCTGGGTGAGGACCTTTCCACTCCTCTCCTAAAGAGTTAAGTTGGTGCCACTGCGACAAGGACACTTCTCCATTCCGCTGCTTCCCAGGGGCCGATGTTGCTTTTTGTTTCCCCAGCCGAGGTCATGCAAGGGCGCATACTGGTCTCAAGTGGATGACTGAAAACTCTTCCTTCGGAGCCTTGCATATTGTGTTCAGCACAATGGCGCCTCTCTTCTGACAAGTGCAAGGTCAGCAACTCACCTGCTCCCACTGGGACTAACCAGTACACTTGCATTCCGTGTGTGTGTGTGTGTGGGTGTGTAACAAAGCACATGTCCATGTGTGTGCACTATATGTACAATATTTGTGTGTGTGTGTGTGTGTGTGTGTGTATGCATGAAGCATAATATTGTGCCCTGTGTGAACCTATGTGATCCATCCGCATGTATTTCCCCCAATACAAAAGGTACTCCAGCCACACAAATACACTCACTCACAGGACTGAAAAAGCAACATTACTCACTTATAGCTCCATGTATCAGTGAGCTGACATGAGCATAGTCATCTCATTTCAACACGCTTGAGCAACTCATCAGTGCAATAACTCATCTGTGGAATGTGGATAGATCAGAGAGTGACTTAGATCTGATAAGATCCCACAGTTTGACTGTTGTTATTGGAATCACACCAGCAGCTTATGTTACTGTTACTTTTATGTAAACGTTCAGGTCTGTTAACTGTTAACATTTATTAGTGTAATGCAGACCAGACAAAGGAACAATACAATAAATAAATAAAGCAAATGTTTGTATATGGACCAGTCCAACTAAGGTCAACCTTAACCTGTATTACAAAAGAATCTGGAAAGTTCATTGTGTAGTCCTGGGTTTGGGTTGGAACACTCTCTCAAATGAAGTTGCTTTTGTCAAGAGTGATACACTAACTAGCGTTATGTCATCAGGTTTGGAAAAAGGGGGCCAAGCAGCTGTCACTTTCCAAATACCACTGAAGGAACACAAAATCAAGGCAATCAGAGGGCCCGGGGCCAGGCAGGGCCAGGCTAGGGGGGGAAATATGATCAGGCTATTAGCTAATTGGCATCTGCAGTGCTCTCTGTGTCCCACAGATGACTGGGCCCATTCTCTTCAGTGGGAGTGACCCAGGACACAATCGCATTCTGTTTGATTTCGAAACACTCCGAGCCTGTTGGGTGGTTGGTTGGACGGCGAGACAGGAATGGCTTGGGCTTTTCTTGGAGTATTTCCACAGCTGTATTTCAATGTGACAACTCAATCTGGCAGGAAAACTGTGATTGACTTGTTAGTCCAGGCTACCTCAATCTTGGACTACAGCTTAATCCAGGTGCCATTCTTCCACTAATGGGATAAAATGTGTATTCAATTTTGTACCCATCACAAGACAAAAGCTTTCATTACTCATTCCCCTGACAACTCAAGAAGGCAAGAAAGAAAACATTAAATTCAAGACACGTCCCATGTGCCACATTCCTTAGCATAAACACACGGACATGGGGGTGTGGTTGTTTCTGAGTTGCATTTTCGTGAATCCATCTCAAATTGTATTATCCGATTATAATTCTGCACGCTGCCAGGAAATAAGTGGTTCACTTGAGTTTAGAGAAGCGTCAAGCAATTTAAGGACATAAAGTCAATCCTTACCACAAAAACTAAATCTCAAACTGATTCAGCATGGGTTGTATTTTGGATACTTTCTCTGACACACCTCAGATATAACATCACAACTTTAACCCACCAATACTTGTCTGATCCAACAGTGAAAAAAGCCTTTGTATCTTTTCCAAATTATTTTAAACTCTCTCTGGAGATTGGGGGCTCTTTCCACACTGATACAGACTTTGTCTCCGTTCTTGGGTCTGTTCTTTGTTTTCACGTAATTTGGAGAAGACAGGATGGAAAAAGGGAGGACCAAAGTTAGATATGAATCTCATGAATTATGGCCTTATGCATGAGCAGCTTTCATATTATAGAGAAGCCAAAGTGTGTGTGTGTGTGTGTGTGTGTATTTGTGTGCGTCCTCACTCAAATTAGAACTCATTCTGATTTCTGGATTTGACTCCAGTTCGGTTGAGTAAGAGGACCTGCTAGTGTGTGTGTGTGTGTGTGCGCCTGTGTGTGTGCATGTGTGTATCAATGCGTGTGTATATCAATGCATGTGTGTGAGTGTTTGTGTGTCAGTGTGTATATACATGTGTGCATGTGTGTGCATCAATGCACATTTGTGTGTGTGTGCGTGTGTGTGTGTGTGCATGTGCAAATATGGTATGTGGGCACAAAAGTACACTCTGCGCTGCAATCATAGCATACTAAATCTTCATAACATCAAATTTAGTCTGCCTAATTGAGTTCTGCAGTGACTGAGGGCACTTAAGACAGAGAGAAAGAGAGACAGAGAGAGAGAAAAAGACATAGAAGGAAAGAAGAGCCGAAACATCTGCCCAGACAACCCACAATTAAGAGGATAGGGTCCCTAAATAACCCTGTTAATGGCCTAGCTATTTGCGCCTGAGCATGTGTGTGTGTGTGTGTGTGTGTGTCCTTAAGTATGGGACTGTCTTACATACATACAGTACATGTATCCAGACCATCTCATAACTCTGCTATTATTCAAATCAAGTGCATGATCAGCACATATCTCATAACCCATCGGGACCCTGACAGACTGATGAGACACAACACACAACATTTAGCACTGAGCGTAGTCTTAAAAGAGAACGGTTCACAACAGCACATGCCAGAGGACTAGCCCTGCATGGAAACACATAGACATACAGACCCTTGCTATTGCTACCATAAAGGTGCTTCAACCAACACCTCCCACATTCTACAGTTGGTAGTCATTGGTTGCATTCTGTAGAATGTTCACGAAACAAATGCCCACATCAACCAAAACTTTTGATTATTGTTGATTGTTGCAATTTGTTGAGATCACATGAAATCAGCTAAGGATAAATAGCATCCTAACCTGAAGGAGACACACTGACTACTGGCATTTACTGAGTTGTCACAATGCAAAAATAAAGTTCCGGCTTTATGCGCGGATCCTCTGGCAACGGGAGTGTTCTATTTCATTGGATGTTTTATGGGAAAGCCATTTAGAGAGACGGCTTAGCTCAGTTGTCAAAAGAACAAACTGGGATCTACTTTTGCAATGTTCTGGAATGCTGAGTGCCTGTGCGTCTGCACATGGCTTCCTGTGTGTGTGTGTGTGTGTGTGTGTGTGTGTTTGTGTGTCATTTCACAGCATGTGTGTCCTCTTTTAGAGTAGCCAGAAAGTGTATGACAGTGCATGTGTGTGATTTTTACTGTGTGTGTGTGTGTGTTTGAGTGTGTGTGTATATATATGTATGTGTGTGTGTGTGTGTGTGTTGGCTTGCCTGATGTATGCCACTGATACATTCTGGTCCAAATGACCATTGCCACCCCTCTCCATTTACCTCATTTCCAGGAATGGCAGAGGATTACTGAACAAGAAGGAGAGAGATAGAGTGAAAAGAATGTGTGTGTGTGTGTGTGTGTGTGTGTGTGTGTGTGTGTGTGTGTGTGCCGGGTTCCCTTGGCATGACATCACACAGTGACAGAATAACCTCAGGCCAATAGCTCTTGGGACAACCTTCCCCCAAAACATGTCCCATTCCTTCGCTCCCAGTCTCCCTCTCTGTCACACACACACGCACACACACACACACGCACACACACAAACACAAACAAGCACCCACTTTTTCCATGTGACTTTAACCAATCTGCATTCTGACAGCCATGGTGTTTTTGAAACACCTCTTTAAGAGACACAAGTCCCACCCAATGGGATTCTTCAAACAGACAGCGACTCCACAACCCTGTTCTCTCTCAATTCCTTAAAGAAATAAACAGAACAAATTAACTATTTTGGTCCTTTTATGAGAGTGTGAGAGGCCATGTGTGCGTTTGTGTGTGTGTGTGTGTGTGTGTGTGTGTGTGCGTGTGTGTGTGTTTGTGTATTTGTGTAAGTGTGTGTGGGAGTGTGTGTGTGTGTACAAGCCCACGTGCTGAGAGCTCGGGGTGCGGCTGCTCTGGGTTGCTGCAAATCCCTGCAGTGAGAAATAGCACGGCGATGTTGTAATCCGTCAGAACAACAGCAGCAAGAGAAGACGAAGAGTGAGAAAGCCGAGGAAAGCAGAGGTAATCTAGAGGAAAAGTGGTTCCTCTCAGTAGAACCTATTAAAACACTGAGGTGCAAGGATGAAGAGGGGAAAATTCCAGAGGAATAATAAAATCTCTGGCATTCTTTTTTTCAAGGCTAGTAGACGGCTAGTGAGGTCGCAAGGGTCGGGTGTGACAGGACGTCAGGCACATCCTGTAAAACACGCCTTCCTTTCGAGACACGCCGGCAAGAATGCTGTAAAAAACAATAAAAAAGACAGTCTTCCCTGCCAAACTGTATGATGGGAAAGACAGATGTGGCCCTCAAAGGTTAGCAACAGTGTTTCGCTCCAGGATTTTTTATCACCTATTGCATCATTTTAAAGGCTCGGAGAAACTCTGGTGTCCACAGAACAAATAAGTAACTGTCCCCTCTTCCCTACATAGTACTGCTAACCAGGGCTCTATCATGTTGGACAGCACCATAGAAATAGTAATATCCTGAAGTGTGAAACCTTACACAACATTACCACAATATCAATAGGAAATGTGATCTATGGTATCGTAGGTGTAAGATTAGCATCATTAAACATTATGGAGTTGCAGAGGGTTTGTTGTCATGGCAATAAAGAAGTTTTAAAAGTTGGTGGGTACAGCATTCAGGTTTCCATAGTAGGGCTCCATCCAAGAACTCTTGGCTTAATTTCTACAGCTTTAATGGTCTCTTTTCTTTCCACGTCAACTGGATGCCAACATTTGAGACGTCATTGCAATTCCTCCAAAATTTTGGCATGCCAAGCTTCTTGTTGTGGTGTTTTTGTCACAGGCAAAAAACAATCACAGATTGCGACCATGTCACAATACGTGACCTCACCTGGTCGCTAACTTTTTTCAAATCATGTACGTAAATGTATGTAAATTTGTCTGCGACAAGAAATTCAGGGAATAATCAGGCTGGAATTGTGTGGTCTGATCCAGCCATTGTAAACTTTTACAGGAAGAAGCATTAAAGGAAAAAACTCCCTCAATAGTCCTGTTGTTTAAGTTTGCTGAATATAGGTCTTTAGAGAAAATTTAATTTAACATTAACAATTGAATGCAACATAGACTACATAAGGAACCAATACCTGTTGTTAACTGAATGAGGCATAGATAAATGAAACTGAAAATAAGTTCTCTTTCGTTTCGAAGCCGAAACGTACGAGTGGATGATGCCTATCATCTCCTGCTTTTCTGAAGTCATTTTAAACCAACCCTTTGAAAAAAGGGCAGTAAGCGCACTGACGCGCGCAGGCAACTACTTAGACAGCCCTGCGTGACGTCAGAAAGTCTATATATTGACTGCGCTTACGCTTCAGGTCCTCTTTGCCTCTTTCACCTCGCTTACTGCGTGTGTTTCTGAGTCGTCTTTCGTTTGCCTTTGCAAATATTTCTAAAAACCAACGGCTTTTTGAAAGCCCACCACAATAGCTTTTTTCAAAGCTCTCCGAGGGATTCCGTCTTGCTCAAAGTGCTCACGCCGGTCCCTGACTTCTGGTACCACGAGACGCAAGATGGCTACTCGTCGTTGCACCGATTGTGACCGTCCGATGGCGATCTCCGACCGCCATGCCATCTGTTTCATCTGTATGGGGAGCGAGCATGCTATGCTCGCCTTTTCGCGGCCAGATCTTTGCTCGGCTTGCGAACGCCTCTCCCCAACGGCTATCGCCAACAGAGCGGCATTCTTCGGTCGAAGACGTGCCACCGATAGTGAAGACCCACGCCGCCCAGTTAGCTTCTGAGCTAGCTTTGTAGCCAACACAGGCGGCTAACAGGCTAGGCCTGCCTCCGCCTCAACGCTATTCGGAAGGGCGTTTCGACCCCTTTTCCGGCGCGCTTCCGTCTCCGGACGCTCTCCCCCTCCCTGCTCACCCCACGGTTGTGGCTGACGCGCAGGGCTCCTGGGAGGCTCCCTACGCCGCCATTGCCCCTATCCAGGGACACGCGGCGTTTTACGCGATGGACAGTGCGGGCGCCATTGGCCTCTTACAGCTTCCTCGCGTTGAGGATGCGGTCGCTGGCTGTCTAGCACCAGCCTCTGCCACCACCTGGACATCGCCTCCCGAGCTCCCCTCCAAGCCGTGTCAACGCACGGAGAAGCTCGCCTCAAAAGCCTTTATCTGTACAGGCCAGGCGATAAGGGCGATGAACACTGCCTTTCTCCTCTCCTCCTTGGCGGAGGAACTGGTGGCAGATCTAGCTGCGCAGCACTCGGAACTAACCGTCCACCAGCTCCGCAGAATCACCGCCCTCACTTCACTGGCCATCCGGGCGGCCATTAAAGCCGACGGGCGCTCCCTTGGCTCTTTGATCGTCCTCGACAGGCATCTCTGGCTGAACCTCTCCTCTATGCCGGAGAAGGAGAAGAAGCATCTCTTGAATGCTCCCATCTCCGCCGATGCTCTGTTTGGCCAGGCGCTGGAAGTACAGCGCGACCGCTTAGAGAAGATGAAGTCGGCGGCTCAGGCCCTGCAACCCGTGCTTCCTAAGCGTGCTCCGCCTCACTCGACCACTCCCGCTGCTCCTCAGACGCGTGCTTGTACGCCTCAACGGACGCAACAGAGGAAGAAGGCGGACGCGCCCAAAGCCGCGCCACAGCCGGCTGATGGGTCGCAACCCACTTGGCAGCGCTCCCGCTCTCGCGGGCGCCCAGCTCCCGCCAAACGTCCGGCTAGCCGGGAGCGGCGTAAGAGGCCACAGCGATCCTGATGTGATCGCGTGTGCGCGGCAGAGCATGTCATGCGATCGCCATCCATTGACTGCTACGCCTCTGTGTGCTCTCAAGGGCCCGGGTCCTCGCTCTGCAGTCCCCAGCTCGGAGCGTTCCCCCCCGCTTCGGCGGTCCTCTCTGATCTCACCCCCTTACGGGGCGCTGAGTTTGCCTTGTTCACAAGCACTCCGCACACACGCTGCCGCCCCTCTGGGGCAATGTTTCCAAATGAGCCCCGGCCCAGGCCGGAGGACACTCTCTGTTCTGTCAGCGCTATCGCGCACTGGGGTGCCGGTGCGGTCTCCGGCACGCGTTCAGCTGACACACGCTCCGCGCTATGCGCCTCGCGTGATGACACGCCTCTACGGCGCCCAGGTGGCTCCGAGGCCTCTGCTAGTGTCGCGACCTCCGCGTTCGCTGTCCCCTTCGCCTCTGAGCAGTGGACATGCGACGCTTCGGAGTCGTTCACGATCGAGAAGTCCCCCCCGTCCTCTCTCGCCGCTTCTGTCGGTCGATTCATCGCCCAGATACGCGCAGAACTGTCTGCTCAGTCTGACACATCTGCCCTTGGCCAGACGGGTAGCTTTTCCCCCCTCTTCGAGGTCGTCGCCAACACGCACTCCGAGTCGGCCGCCCCACGGGGTGTCGCAGGTGAAGCGCACAGTTCACCGACATCGGATTTCGCTGACGTGCGCGCTGAGTCGGCCGCCACACCGGGCCAATTACTTGGACGACTGGATGCTGCTGGCTGGTTCCAGACAGCTCCTAACGTCACAGACCCACGTGGTCTTGCGTCACCTGCACAGTCTGGGTTTCTTAGTGAACCTAAGCAAGTGCATGCTCTCTCCCTCCCAGGAGGTCGAGTTCTTGGGCGTGAGGCTGAACTCACGCTCGATGAGAGCGACGCTCACACCGAAGAGGCTTCAGGACGTCAGGGCGTGTCTACGCCACTTCAGACTCGGTGCCTGCGTTTCGGCCAGGCTGTGTCTCAGACTGACGGGCCTCCTATGCGCCGCAGGCGGCGCTGTCCCACTCGGCCTCTTACACTTACACCCGCTGCAGCTCGCCTTAGCGGAGCTAGGTGTATCCTCCAGGTCGAACCCCGCCCGTCGGATCTTAGTATCCAGACGCATGTGGCTGGCCCTCGCGCATTGGCGCAGGCCGTCCTCCTTCACCGGAGGCGGCGCCTTGGGTGCTATAGCCAGACGCATGACGGTGACCACCGATGCGTCCAAAATATATGGGGATATGGGGCACAGCCTCCAGGAGATTACACATCAATGTGTTGGAACTCCTTGCTGTCTTCTGCGCTCTGAAGGAGTTTCTCCCTCTTCTCAGAGGAGAACACGTTCTTGTGCGTACGGACAACACCACTGTTGTGGCGTATATCAATCGCCAGGGCGGCACGCGCTCTCCGGACCTCTTTCGCCTGGCGTACAAGCTGCTCACCTGGGCCTCTCGCCACTTCCTGTCGATCAGGGCGGCGCACTTGCCAGGTGTTCGCAACACAGGCGCGGACCTCCTCTCCAGGGGTGTTCCGCGTGCAACCGACTGGCGCCTCTGCCCAGCCGTGGTGCACAGCCTTTGGTCCCGCTTCGGGCGGGCACGAGTCGATCTTTTCGCCTCGAGAGAGAACGCTCATTGCCCAGCGTGGTTTTCGCTGGAACGAGATGCGCCGCTAGGGTCAGACGCGCTAGCACACCCGTGGCCGCGCGGCCTGCTCTACGCTTTTCCCCCCCTTCCTCTGATGCGTCAGGTGTTGGCCAGGATCATAGCGGGGGCGCACAGGGTGATTCTGATCGCCCCCAATTGGCCATCTCAGAGCTGGTTCTCAGATCTGGTCTCACTGTTTGACGGCCAGCCGTGGACTCTCCCTCTGAGGAGGGACCTCCTATCGCAGGCTCACGGGTCGCTGTGGCACCCCAAGCCGGAAGCGTGGAGACTGACGGCTTGGCCCCTGAACGGGCGCGTCTCCTAGAGAGCGGCCTGTCAGACGCAGTGATAGAGACCGTCCAGGCTGCTAGAGCTACGTCCACTAGGTCGTTGTATACACTGAAGTGGCGTGTTTTCAGCACGTGGTGCAGAGACAGAGGCTGTGATCCTCTAGTCTGCCCTATTGGTGAGGTGCTTGCTTTTCTGCAACACCTGTTTGATCAGGGTCGTACACCCTCTACTTTGAAGGTGTACCTCGCAGCTATCTCAGCATGCCATGTTGGCTATGCTGGCGTTTCCCCAGGCGCTCACCCCCTTGCGTCGCGCTTCATGAAGGGCGTCAGGCGGCTCCGCCCCTCTTCCTCCCCTTCGGTCCCTACTTGGGACCTGGCCACTGTCCTACGTGGACTGGCCCTTACGCCCTTTGACCCTCTGTCGAGTGCCAGTCTAAAGATGCTTTCCCTTAAGACTGCGCTTCTGCTCGCTCTGGTCTCGGTGAAGCGTGTCAGCGATCTGACTGCCTTGTCGGTCAGTCCTGACTGTCTTGAGTTCACGCAAGGTGACGCGCGGGTCACGCTGCGACCAAATCCCTTTTCTCGCCCGAAAGTGCGGTCTACTGACCCTCGTTCGAGGGTCATTGAGCTCGCAGCCCTTCCTGAGACAGGCAGTTCTGTGCCCGTTACTCTGTGCCCAGTCAGAGCGCTTCGTGCCTATTTGACGCGTACGCAGAACATCAGGAAGACGAACCAGTTGTTCGTCTGCCATGGCGAGCGTGCCAAGGGTCAGGCCTTGTCTACCCAACGCATGTCGCATTGGCTTACGGAAGCCATACGTCTGGCATATGAGGCGGCGGGTGTTCCTCCGCCTGTTCATGTCAGGGCGCACTCCACCCGTGGAGTGGCGGCTTCTTGGGCCTTCTGGAAAGGCGTCCCCATGAAGGATATCTGCTTGAGCGCTTCGTGGGCCTCAGGGAACACCTTCGCGCGTTTTTACGCATTGGACGTCACCAGGCCGGGTGTAGCAGAGAGTGTTCTCTCTGGGCCCGGCGGCGGTCCCATGGATCCTCCCACCTCGGGCTCCTTGGTGTAGGGCTCTTGAGGCTTGGTTGTAGTGATCCACTCGTACGTTTCGGCTTCGAAATGAAAGAGAACGTTACGGATACTAACGTATCCTCGGTTCTCTGAGTGAGAAGCCGAAACGTACGCTTCGGGCCTCAATCGCCGACGCTGGCGAGCTTGGCAAAGAGGACCTGAAGCGTAAGCGCAGTCAATATATAGACTTTCTGACGTCACGCAGGGCTGTCTAAGTAGTTGCCTGCGCGCGTCAGTGCGCTTACTGCCCTTTTTTCAAAGGGTTGGTTTAAAATGACTTCAGAAAAGCAGGAGATGATAGGCATCATCCACTCGTACGTTTCGGCTTCTCACTCAGAGAACCGAGGATACGTTAGTATCCGTAACGTTATTGATACTTATTCAATTAGTGTTAGTTGCCAGTTTTATGTATCCAGCCTTTTTTGCACAAAAAAAAAACACTTTAATTCTTTCTACTGACAGCACTTGGTGACCTCAAACAACAGGGCCATGGATTGATTCACACCAGATTTCTCCTGAGGAGTATGTGAATGAAGAACTTTCATCACATCTGTTTGTGTAAAAAGCTGGTCATGTCATTGCTTTGGTTTGATGTCAACATCAAAAGCACTGACTCCAACAGATACTCCAACATATTTCTCAAGTCCAGCATACTTAGATTCCATCTTGAAGCGTTTCACAAACATCCACAACAGGGCTGACGAGAGACAGACAAACATGCTGGGCCAACTTGATCACAACTCTGACATTCTCTCGTACTTGCAGGTCCTCCTGATGGAGGCTAGCGGACATATTAGATTAAAAGGCTGCCGGGCAACACCGCTAATTATGGGTCTGGCTTGCGTTCCACTAATGACTTCCGATGCGCTGGCCTTCGCACCGTGCCATGCGCTGGCACCAAGTGCCCACCCTTCCCCTGGCACTGTATCCAACACTAATTGGCGCTAAGCGTCAAGTGAGAGGTTGCAGGGCCCTTTTGATTCACGTCCAGGTTGTCAAGAGATTTCAGTGGAAGATGTGTGTGGATGTTCTCTTTCTGTCCCTCTCCCTTCACTGGAGTGGAAGCCAGAGCATTCACCTATGGCTGCTATTGCTCATTTAAATAGACTGTCACTTCCTTCCATCCGGTCATAGGCCAGAAAAATGAACTGAAAGGTGTGTGTGTGTGTGTGTGTGTGTGTGTGTGTGTGTCTGTGTCTGTGTGTAATGCCAGAGTCTGGCAGCAATAAATCAGAAAATTGTACCTAATCAGATTTTTCTGCATTCCTGCAATGGAATCTTAGAACACATGGCTGGGAAGGAGGGAGACAAAGTACTTCCTGTCATACTAAAGAGAACGAGAAAGGACCATATGAAGAAAAGCTTTTATGTTTTTTTTTTGGGGGGGGGGGGGGGGGGGTTGGTAAGGTGGGAGAGAGCGGAGGCCATCCACACGCTCCACGTGCATTCTGGGATATTAATACCTCTCTGTCCCATTCAAGGTAGAATCCACAATAATCAAATTGCCCCTCCCTTCCACGCTCCTGAAACAACAAGTTGATCTGCTGGAATTCTTAATGGCCTGAACCAAAATGCAATGTTTTTATCCCCCATTGAAAAATCCTGGACTGTGAACAAACACAAATGTTAGCACAAACTGGAAACATGTAGATAAAGCTTGAATTTGCCAATTACAATCACAGACTGTTTTCTTAATATTGGTAAGCATGCCCCACTTAACTTCTGGGATACAGAAGTGAAGAGAAGTGTTCGCCCTCTTCTCGTCCTCTCGCTTCCCTCCGTCTCTAAAGTGCAATTTACCTGCTATATTAAAAAGTCCCTGTGAAAGTGTTCATTTGAAGAGGCCTAATGACTGACTTTCTCACTCTCTCGCTCTCTCTCTCTTAATGCTATATTGATGCCATGACCAACACAAACGCACTCCAACAGCAGCTGATGCAGAGCTCGAAGCTTTATCAAAGCTAACTAGTAATTGCCCACAAGTGAGTAATCTTCACTGTTAAAGCTGGATCCCGGGAGTTATACTTTTAATTATTTATATATATATATATATATATATATATATATATATATATTTTTTTTTTTTTTTTTTTTTTTTTTTTTCAGCAAGGGCACTGTGTAAAGCTGCTTGCAGCTGGGCTTGGAAGAGGGAGTGAAATGTTTGTTTACCCCATGGGCAGGGGCTTTTCTGTTGGAAATGCTGGCGTGCCTCTTTCTTTTCTAAATCTCTCATTTCAGCAGCGTCTGTTGACGGCTCCTTGCGCCAGTGAAAGACAGGAATGGGCAGGGAGCAGAGTGTGTCCGAGAGAGAGAGAGAGAGAGAGAGAGAGAGAGAGAGAGAGTCAGTGGCTGGGTGGGGGTTCCGAAGAGCAAGCGTTTGCTCACTGATGTAAGAATAAACGCGCTAACACTCCAGGAAGCGCTCCGACTTTGCATCGACCTCACCGTCACCAGGCAACCTCAGGGCTGTGTTCACAACAACACGGCGCTGACACTCACATGTGAGAGCAACTGGTGGGAGGGGCGGGGTGGGGTAGGGGTTGCATTCATACACAGATACTGATATAAACACTCACACACACACACACACACATACAAGGATACATTCTCTCTCTCTCCCTCTCTCTCTCACTCTCTTTCACATTCGCACATACATTAAAACACACTGCATCAAACATGCATTCTGTTCATGTGTGCACCCAATTACATACAAATGCACACACACTTACATGCACACATATGATCCATGCACACACAGCCAGGGTTTCCCCTAGTGCTTTGAAGTTTAGGCAGCCAACTCCTTGGCAACACATCTCCCACCTTGACTACGCTTAAGAAAAGATAAATATTTTATTGATTGAATATCTTATATATTTCATAAAACTGCACTATATAATCTTCCAATCTTACATTATAATAGTTCATTATAATAGTCTAGTCTTTAGTCTCTTGTCACTAGTCTCTGATACCAAACTAACCTTCACCATCCCGGCCCCTACCTTGACTAACCGACTAATTTTCTGCACAAAACACTGAAATCTAAACACCTACTGTATAATTATTACCATGCTCGCACATGAAATCCCTCTATGGAAGGGGGCAAGAAACAGGACACCGTAATCCTGCTGGTCGCCGACTGTTTTGGTTTCACACATCTGCGTGAAACAAATCTGTTTGTTTGAGTTAGGAGTTCACGACTGATGCTATCTCAAAGGCGCCAGGGTCTGGAGGGCACTTGTGCACCCTGCAGGTTACTGTGTGAAAAATGCAGGAGCAGCGAAAGCAAACTCACTGCTGAGGGAGAACTGTTGAGGCCTACTGTACAACACCCATACTGCTGAAGGGATCCATCAATACTGCCCAGCAACCACAATGCTGAAGGGACCCATCAGTAACATCAAGCAACCTCAATACTGAAGGGGTCCATCAGTACTGCCCAGCAAAGGGCAGTTCATCATTGCTACTAAAAGGACCCTCAATGCAAGGAATCAGGAAATGAACAAAGTTTATGGTCACATGCCTTAAATTATGTGTGTTAAAAATGCAATAAAATTGTTTGTTGTCATTCTATTGGGGTGTAGAAAATAAAATGTAGGGGATTTTGACTAAGGGCTGCATGGAAATGGGGAGTGGGGACTATATATATATATATAGAGAGAGAGAGAGAGAGAGAGAGAGAGACTTTTGGAGGAAACCTTGGGCTGAACCACCACTAAAAGGGCCAACCCAACTGCCAGGGGTCATGTAGGATAAGATAAGGGATGGGGTCCTGTCCTCTTGTGTATGTAGGGGTAGGGCTAGGTACTGTGTATATGTGGCTTGGGAGTGAATACTGTTGATTGCAAGGGGTGTGTTTATGTGAGGAGAAGGGTCTTATGGGTCCCAATGTTGATAGGTTCTTAGCTTTATAATCACTTCATTGCAGAAGGGGCTCTTTCTGCTGATAAGACTTATATAATTCAGAAGTTCAAATATCTCAATGTTGACATCCTCTCCAGTTACGGAGAGGACGATTGTGACAGAAGTGACTCGGATGACAGAAGCCATGCCTCAGGCCTGAGTAAACGCTCGTTGGTCTTCATTCTCTGACCACTCTGTCTTTTGTGTGAGTCTTCCATACTGTCTTTCAGCTCAAATCTTGAACCCTTTCCTGTAACTATTTTGACTGGTCTGAGCTGCAGTCAAACAGTGACACTGGAATCGGTCAGTGCTGTCTCGACAGATGACTCTAATCCTCCCAGATTATGAATCTGACAAACATGCGGAAGTCACCAGTATTTTCAAAGGGGTTTGCCTACAGCTGCACTGACACAGACACCTCTTCATGCCTTGGAGTATTTCAACCCCTTATGCAGCAGCATTTCCACAAGTTCTCCTCCCCCCGCCTCCTTCAAGCCTTAGAGTTCCAAACCTTTACCGCAGCTGGAAAACTGTGCTTTCTGGCAGAAATACATTTATACACAGAAGAAGTTCTCTGTTCTTTGACTTGGAAAGGGGGCACTGATTTGATGGTTGTAGGGTTATGTGATGTTTTTTTGGGGGTGGGTGGTTGCATGCGATTGTTCGTTTTGGTTGCTTTTATTACCTTTGCAGATGAAGCATTTGATGTGGAAGTGTTTGTTCTGAACCCGCAGCACCTCTCCCTTGCAGGGCTTCCCGCATGTCTGGCACGGGATGCTCGAACCCCCGGAGCTGCCCGCTGACTTCTGCTGGTCCAGCGGACTGTGCACTGCCTGCTGGTGGAAAGCTGGAGACGAAGAGAGATAGAGAGAGGATAGAGAGAAATAAAGAAAGAGAGACAGAGAAAGAGAGGGGACAGAGGGAGGGAGAGAGAGTGGAATAGACAGAAGGAGATGGGAAGAAGTCCAGTTCAAATAAACTCTGAGATTTCATGAAAACATTTATTATTCATTCAACTCAACAAAATCTCATCCTGTTGCTGATGCTCGAGCACACAGATATTTCAACAAATCAATAATCATACAATCTGAAGAGAGACAAGAGAAGAACATACAAACTGCCATTTGACACATACACACACAAACAGATGATAGAGCAGCTCTTGAGAGTGTCCTAATTGCTATGGACATCTATTCCAGCAGGTATTTCTCTCAGACTGAAGTGCAGACTCACACACACATGAGATGAACATGCCCGTTGGAGGGAGAGAGCTGGTGAGGCAGGTTTCAAATAATACCCCAGGGAGCCTTCAACAATTCAACTGAGCTGTCAACTGACACAATTCATTCCTCTCTTTATTCTTTATATTTTTCTTTTCTTTTCATCTCTCTCTCTCTCTCTCTCTCTCTCTCTCTCTCTCTGTCTAGCTCTGTCAGTCTGATACTTTGTCTCACAATGACACTCTCTCCGCTACACTTCTCTCTCTCCTCTTCATTTTTCACCTTGTTACATCATGAGCTCACATTCTTATTAGCAAATGTCACACCGCATAGACCAGCTCTTTGTGTGTCCTTGGGGAGACGCTTGTTTTGAAAAGGGGTGTGATAGCAGACTGTCACACACACACACACACAAACACGCACATACAAGCACACACACACACACACACAGGCTATGGCTGGGTTTGCCTGCTGCATTGAGCTCACCACAAAGGGGCTTCACTCACTGACAATAGCCTCAGAGTCAGCATGGTGGCACCAGACCATGCACCCGTTCAAGCCGAGCTGAGAGGCTTTCATTTTCAAAGACCAAAGGGGCTTGTTCAAGCCGGCAGAGACCTCTTGAAGGTCTTTGGGTGGTTAAGGGCCATCTCCTCCACTCTCATTCATGCAGTGGGTTTTCTATTGTGTGGGTGCCAGCGCTGGCTTTCAGACATGAGAAAGGAGCTCCGGTGGACATTTTGACTCGTCCTTTCATTGGACGGGAAATTAGATCAAGGGGTTTCCTGTGTAGGAACAGAAGCATCAGCGTCGGATGAAAGTCACGAGCAGGGACATTGCTCTCTCAATGAGAGACCAGTTTTTGGTTGCAACCAGCAGATTAAATCCTCACACAATGGGTGCCATTCAAACTTTCTTTCCTCTAAACAGCATACATGTGCACCATGCCATCAAAAAAAAACAATAGCGAATCAAACATATCTCCGGCCACACCTATCATCCATCACCCTTCCCTCTAAAAATTCTTTAACGGTCTTAAATGATGACTAACGTCAACCAATCTCTCCCTTGTTCTTGGTCTTTAGTCAGTCTACTGAGAACACACAGTACAAACTCTCACTCTGCTGTTTTCTTAGGCCATAGCTCCATTCATCTTTCTGCTCTTTGGGGCCTTGCCTTCAGACGAGGATTTAAGAGTAAAACAAATCCCAGTAGCAGCACCCCTGAACCTCAGTATGTACAGAACAGGCCTGTCATGATGTGATTTACAAAATCTCAGATAGAGCACAGGACAGGACATCGGAAGAGAGCGGTACACCTATAAGGACAGTCAGTCACCATGGAAGGCAAGGAAGGGAAGACTGGAATGTTTATAGATGTTTGTGCTGGGGTTTTTTCCCCTTTGAATCTAGTAGCAGGGTTTTAACAGATGGGTTGGCCCTTCGTTTTTGCGCGCCAGGAACCGTTCAGTGAGTCCAACCAAAACACACACACCTCTGACCCCTGTTAAGATGACAAAAACAACCGCGCTCTAAACCTCCAGCTTCCTGAAGACCTCCGATAACTTGATACTCTTCATCTTAGCCACTTCCCTCTTCAAACTCTTTTCTTCCTCTTCTCTTGCCTTCTCGCTGTTTGTTTTCCCTGGATCCCACACATGTTATGAAAACAAACCTTCTTTAAAAGTTGCTTCTCCTTTTTCAACATTCCTCTTCGCCATACCACAATTTCTCTTTTTAGATGACTATCGATTTTGATCAGGGAGAGTTTCAACTTGCAGTGCAAACCTCAATCAATGCTCTAAGATCAAAGAGGGGAAACATTTTGTGTGTTTGGTATTTTGTTTCATCACCTATCTAGCATTATAGTCAAAACTAGGGAGCTAACACCTAGCAAAGGCAAATTCCTCATTTATTCAAGTACACTTGGTTAATAAAAACGGATTCTGATTCTCTACTGACTAGCAACTGGAACAGTAAAGATAAGAGTTTGGCGGTGAGGAAACTAAAGAGTACTCGTAAAAAATCAGGTGGATGGGAGTGCTTTATTTGTGAGTGTGTATGCGTGAGGAAGTAGTTCTAGTAACAGTTTGGCATTATTTAAACCACCGTGCATGACATGACACTTGAAGAAGGTGTGTCTGAAAAAGACAGCATGCGAGAAGGAGGTCCTCTATCTGGCCAGGACCAGCATGCGCTGCTGCTGTGGTTGTGCACCTGTCCAGGATCCTGTGTCACCCGTGCAGGCATGAATGAATTACTGTTGAGAGAAGCCGCGGAGAGGAGAGGGAAGAGTACCAAAAAGTCCTCTCGACCACCCTCTCACAGACGGCTTTCAGTGTGGCATTCAGATTTGCTTTATTAGATTCTCATTGGGTTAGAAACATTTATAGTGGCCACAGTGGCAAAATGAAACAGAGATAAGAAGAATGAAGATAAGATCTGCTCTTTACTACTGTGACAGTGGATGGATCCCAGTGTCCTCCCTGGCCCTGAGCACTGAAACATTCAACCGGCATGAATCAGCTATTCATGAAGTCAATCAGTGCCAGGTACGTGTAACTCCTTCAGGACTTCTTTTTGGAGGGAGGAGGCGTTGTAATTCTTTCCTCTCTCCTCAATTCACAGCGTCAAACCTTAACGTAAAGTTTCACGACTACTCTATGGCAAAAACGAACCTTACATGCAGTCCAGTTTGACAGTGCAAACGATAAAGAAAACACTTCACTGAGGACTCTTATAGTACTGTTACACACAGAGCTTTAAACAAAGTCTAATATTTTTAGTTTCATCTTGTTTCATCTTGAGGCACGGATGGAGCACTAACCACACAAAGCAACAACAGCCGCAAAGAGGACACACTCATTCCCTGAATTGCCCCTGATATGATATGAGCAAGGATGTGGAATGACATGTCAGCGCTCCCACTTAGTAATTTATGACTCTTCTTATTCTCCTGCTGCGTCGTTCTTTCACACACTTACACGCTAGGCCCCTATCTTGTAGCAGTTACAATTCATTTACACGTGCACGCACGCACACACAGACAGACAGACAGACACACACACACACACACACACCAAACATTGTCAACTGATATACTTTCAACACAAAAACGTCTCAGTACCTCAGTGTTTAAGTGCTAAAGCACATTTGCTACCCACATCTAGTCAATAGACACAAAACATGGGCCTCTTTCTCTCTCTCTCTCTTCCCCACTCTCTCTTTCTCCTTCTCTCCCCTCCTCCTCTCTCTCACACCCTTTGTCCCTCTCTGTCTCTTTCTCTCCACCTTCTTTTCTCTCTCTCTCTCTTCATCTCAGTGAAGTTGATATCCAGCCAGGCCTGATATCCAGCACTAGGATAACAGAGAGTGGCTCCTTAGGCTCATATCTCCCAGCTTGCCTGGTAACTGCTGCTGCTGTGCTGCTGAACCCGGCCCTATTGTCCTGGCTGGCACAGATGTCGCTGCTATCAATCACCTGCTCCCCCGGCCCACCCACCCTGGGTCCACCCTGTCCCTACTTGCAGCCTTCCTCCATTCCTCTGATACCTGGAGTAAGCTCCTCAAGACCACGTCCGTGAAAGGTCGCCATAAAGGAACGATCTGACGTATGCCGCACATGTGAGCAATGGTGGAGATGTGAAATGCTGCAGAGGACAGGTACATTCTGGTCGGTCAAAACACACTTATGTGTGTAAGTCTGTGTGTGTGTGCACATGCAAACAAAACAGCACAAAAACAGAAATAAAAAGGGTTCTGAATTAAGTAGTGAGTCTCTATGAGCAATACTACATATCCCTATGACACATTGTGACACATACATGATCAACTGCATGTAACCCACAACATGTACACATGTGGAAGCACATGCACACAGGCACACACACACATACAGTGTGTGCATTAGGTGCGCAGGAGTCTCTGTGGTATTGGGGAAGAGGCCATGTCAGAGTGGCACACTGTGGCCTATAAATAGCTTCCTCAGTGAGTCCGTAGGGATTCCATCATGCTCTGCAACATTCCAGCCACAGCCATCCACCTGCCTTACTCCTCTTTGAGACTGAAGCACTCAGGTTACCCGGGTTACCACCCCCACCCCCACCCCCACGCGCGTGCTTCTTGAATGGTGCTTGGGAGGAGCTTGTTTCTCCAACCTCGCCCTGGTGGACTGACTCCACCTTATGTAATGCCTGCCAGTCCACATGGCTCAGAACACAAGGGCAATTAAAACGTCCCATATAAAAGGCGACTTTACCCTTTGATGGTGAAACATTTTGTGATCATGTGACCTGCCATCTGCAATGAAGATACAAAATATGAGGCTCTGGTCCGGATGATATAATTGAATTCTGTGTCATCCGGAAAAGAGGCAGGCTAGTGACTCTGTAAATTGCTACCCACAGATGCAAAAATAGCTTCAATAGAACAGGCATTGATATAGACACTGATTTAGCACAGAATCGAATGCATATACTGGAGACAATGGGCATCATTTAGCTTTTTTACTTAAACTACAACTTCTTCCTAAATGTATTCCCATAGAATATCCCATAGTAAAAAACTATATTGGTAAATGCCAACATTTTAAAATAAGTGGGCTTTAAGAACAAATTTCTTTGTAAGAAATGTTGCTGAATGAGGCCCAATATCATTTAGAAAGAAACATCATTACCATTTTATAATCATTGCTTAATTGGACTGACACTAAAGAGTGTTATTGCCTATCCGTCAGTTGATCAAAGAATACCAAAAAAGTCGCTGAACGGTTTATAGGCACTTCTTGTTTTGTGGACTAGTGAAAGCTAAGTTTCTCCCTCTACCTCTGAGCTGTTCTCCAGTTTCACTGGAGGAGTCGAGTTCCCAGGTCCATTTTCAGAGTCCAGTCTGACTTTTGACCTCTAGAGGCACTTTACAACCCTGCAAAGGTCACGTTAAGGGGGAAAAGGGAATATGCCCCTTGACCTTGAAGGAGAATGATGCTGATCTGCAACAGATCAAGCCTTATACAGATACAGTATGTAGTCCAGGGAATGAGAGAGACAGAGCAAGAGGTTCGAAGAGGGAGATGAAGGGAGGCATGCTGTTTCAAAAACCTCTTACATCCCTGACTATCAAAAGCTTGGCTTGTCTAATCAGTGGCCTGGTTTAATCCATCACACACAAACAGCTGACCAGGGGAAAAAAAGGAAGATAGAGAGAAAGACGAAATTCATATTTTCACTCGTCACCATGGAGATCACACAGGGGCACCTTGTTAAAGATGAGGAATGTCATCACTGTCAGATCTGAAGGTTCCGCATGCTTAAACCCAGCTGCTGTTTAAGGGACACTCTTTTTTTCCCCTTCCATGATGTTCCATCATTGAGGGAGGAAAAAGAGGATTTGTTGTTCACACTCTGAGCGTGTTTGGGTCTGCTAAATAGCTGTTGATGATTTTGGTGACAGCACTGGGCTCAAGCAATTACGCCACACAGAGAATATAAACAAATGTAGTTTTTTTTTTTTACCCAGATGGCTTAGAGTCCTAAACACACAAGACAGGGGGGGGGGGGGTAATTACATGGTGGGTGATGGGACTTACTTGGCATTACAGAAACAGAGAAAAGGAAGTCCCCTCTCCCCAAACTCTATCCCAAATAAGACAGGGAATGGTGAACAAATGAAGTCGGGGTGAAAAGAAGTTCAAGAGCTCATCAAACACAGACAATCCCCTCAGACTAAGACTTTCTGTGAGATTGGAAAACCAAACAAAATGACACATCGAAACACAGCAACAAGGCCCAGGAAGAGGCAAAAGTAACTTCATCAGGGCTGGAGGCTCTGGGGTGGAGAGGAGAAGCTTCCATCTGATGGGGGAGGGAAGGGGGGGTGGTCAAATGCACCCACTCTGACATTCAGTGTCTGGAGCTAATGCACAAAGCAGTGGGGGAACTAGAGACTGGGAGGTGATGACACAAACAGTAAACAAAAAAGAAAATAAATAAATAACACAAACGAGTACGTAACCACCGGAATGGATAAATAAATAAAAAGGCAGCCGAGGAGGCCAAGGAGCAAAATTTAAGTGTTGTCTGGGTGGGTACTTTGCTTGTATGGGTCTGTGTGTGTGTGTTTGCGTGTGTCCATGTGTGTGTGTATGGGTGTGGGTGTGTGTGTGTATTTGAAAGAGAAGCATCTATTTCATTATTATTTAATGATATTACAATTAATTTGTGTTGAATGCACTTGCATATTGCTATTGCCTGATACTACCATTGATTAAATTACATATGGTAGACTTGCCAAAGTCTACTTTTATCTTCTGTTCTCAGAGTGTTTCAAAATGGGAACAGGCACACTGGAAATAGTCAGGCATTGTCATGTATATTGTATTGAAATACAAGTGTAAAAATATCTTGTGCTGCACAACCTTAAGTGCAATCCATTGTAAAGTGATCCTGTTCCGAATGCACTGTGGCATATATAATAGTAAAAGGTGTCCACCTCGCCCATATCACAGTGGGGTTTGTTTATTTCTCTGCTTGTCACTGTGAGGGGTGCCTTTCTTAGTGTCTGTTGGGATCTGTCCAAATATTACATCATAGTCAGGATGTACTGCCCTTGAGGTAGGCAGAGGGGCCGGAAGATTAGGGACTTGTGGGTGGGGGTGGAGTTGGGTGGTGGTTCTGTGAGGTGTAGCCGCTCAATCATTTCTCTCAGCATGAAACAGCGCAATCACAGCCCAGGTAATGGATGGGACAGAAAAAAACATAATGATGCAACCGGTACTGCGAATATGAAAGGACACAAATACTGGACTGTACAGAAGGTAAATGAGCTGTTTCCCTCAATGGCACACAGGAGTGCACAGAATGTCCCCATGTCTGTTCCACATGCAATTCCTCACGTCCCATGTTATTTCAGTACTCATGGGCACCCTTTACTAAGACATGGAGGTCCTCCACACAATTATATCCAATGCACTTTATTGACATTGAATTTCATGCTATTTCACAACCACCAAGGACATGTAAAGTATTGCATGTAAAGCTTTTAATGGCCATCAGTCTCATAACACTAATTATCACTGACAAAATCAGATGCCCTGCCCAGTCCCCAAGCCTTTCACACTTGTCACACACACACACACACACACGCACACACACACACACACACAGACAAATGATAGGCTAATGTCCAAAGTGTCCATATTGCACAGACCTCATGGCGTGCTGCGGCATGTCACACTGTCCCTGTGTGTTATTACACTATTATAGTTCTGGGTGGGGTGTGCTTGTTTTTGTTCTAATAGAAAGCCTTCAACTATTTTCCAATTACAAAATAAATAGCTATGCCCGTTTTAAAAGTCATTTTAACAGACGTCGCATACTATTGCAGTCTGATTAGTTTTATTCAAATAATCCAGCAGAATTTACAAAGCAAACATAACATTTTATATCTTTATTTTATCTTTCTTCTACATATACTACGTAAATACAGGTGCATAGACGGTGCACGTATCAATTCAAATTTGAGGTCAAGCAGAGATTGGCAATGCCAACCCATCTCCCATCGTAAACAAACCCTTATCTTACATAAAACAGTATTTACCTTTTTCCTCCGGCATCTCTCTTTTGTTAGCGTAAGTTCCTGTCAACTGTGTACGTCCGATAAGGCAAAATAAGCAAGTGCTCAAGCCTGTAACATCCAACGTCCTGTGTCGAACATTCTCCAGTGAGCGCCTCGGTATCTCTGTGCGCGTGTGTGAGTGAGGTTGAGGTGACGGTGTTTGAGAAAGAAGCAACAGACGCTCCCTCTGTCACTGCGATACCACAGGAATGAGAGGAGGGGAGAGAGGAGTCATATGATTCCCAAGCGCCACCCGTAAGTGACTGAATTACAGTCAAGCTATTGCCGCAATCTGAATATTAAAAATAGAACCTTCTCGGGCGAGGAGGAGGGGAGACAAAAAAGATACAAACAGAACGACACTGCCTCGCTGACATCTCTTGACGGAGCGTCTGCCTCGAGGTGCGCGCTCGTGCGCATTCTGATGGGATTTTTTTTAGAAGCATCTCGCACTCTGGTCTTATCTGTCTTGCCCTATCAGTCTCTGTGCCTATATGTGACGGAGTGCTGTGACTGCCCAAATTCCACTTGAGTGGTCATTGTACTTTCGTGCAGTTCCAATTCCACACATGGCCCCTGTTCTTTATATAACAAATGTCTCTCTCTACCGCAGAGACTCGACGTCACGATGTGAGCCATATGTGCAGGAATGGAGAGGAGAAAATGCAAAGTTAATGTTTCGCTAATGCCTCTTGGTAAGAGCTGAAGAGCACTTGTCTACCTCTCAATAAACTCAATTATTAATGGGCCTGCAGCAAAGTGAGGATGTAGCCTTCAAAGTCAGTGAGTGTGGAGGGTAGAGTACATCAGAGGGTGGCAGGAGGGTAGATCAAACAATAGTAGCCTAATGTGGGTTAAGAATCACTGTAATTTTTTAAATTGGGTTTGATTCAACTGAGTCATATAGGAGTCATAAAAGGTGTAGGATCATACCTCAATAAGATTACCTACATTTGAAAATCACTCCCCCACTGGATGTGTTCATGTTAGATGGTATGACAGTAATGGTAGAATAAAAAGAGTAAGGCTACATCAGGGTACATCATTTTTACCAAGGGAAGGATCTATGCATCTGACACTCTCACCACACACCAGCCTGAGGTGGACACCACTTAGCTAGGATGTACTTTGCTGACAGTACATCACTACAAGTACTGTTTTTAAAGAAGGTTGAAAGAAACTCTTATGGGTTATGGGTTCTTGGTCGATGGCTTTCAGTTCACACAGAAGGACAGGGAAGTGTGTGATCAATATATGTGTGTGTGAGAGAAGAGACAGGATGAACAGGACAAAGCCGAGTTAAGCTGTGAATGGTTTTAATAGCTTGAATATTCTCATTAGCGTTCCACTCTGCTCCCGCAGATGGATGGGGGCGCTGTAATGAACTTTCTGGAATATGAATTATGATATGACAGAAGTGACGGGTACGTATGAACCTCCTTTCACTTCACACCACTGCTTCAGTTCATTAAAACACCGCTGAGGTCTGCAGGAGGTCAGCGCTTTCTGTTCGTTAGTCTGAGGCAATGGCAGTCTGTCACACTGATGACTGTTGTTTTTACCTTACACTCTTTCTCTCTCTTTGAAAATACATGTCCTTATTGTTTTCTCACTCATTTGACTTCTCGCTTTGTCGCCACTCTGACATAAATTCAGACAGTTATAAAAGATGTGAGTACGTCTAAATGGTCAAATTAAGTTCATCCCAGACACTAGCCACGGAGGCTAATAGGGCTGCCACTTAAACCCAGCTTTTCTGGTGTTAGCATCAATGACTCACTGATATATTGCAGGTTTACCCCCAGACATTGAGGAAGTACAGTCAGAGCAAGGTGAGCAAAGATAAGTGACAATGCTGAAGTTGTTACAATGCTAGGATTTGCCCCACGGGTCTTTCAACTTAACCACTACATACTCTGAGTGAGCTGTGTACTGCATTGTCAAATGGGCAGGCCTGGTGGAGATGTCTCTGACTGGTTCCCTCTCTCAGGCAAACTGAAACAAGTGGAGGTACTGTGGTCCTAATGGGCCTACTGGGCATGTTGCAGACGCAGTGCAGATCAGAATATGAGCCTCTTGGAGTGATGAACTTTGCAGGTGCTCTTTGGAATTTCTTAGTGTCACCAGTGTGGGGACAAACAGGAAAAAGGAAGCGTTCCAAAACAGAGCCTCGAGAGAACAGGCATCTATGGCGTTCACAGATGATGTCACCGTCGGCGACCGTCTCTTCACCGTAACCTTGATCCTTTCTAAATAGAGAAATGAAATATATCACCCCCCAAATAGCCAACCTGCACAGCAGTATGATGTATTATTTCTGTTCATTGTGTGTGTGTGTGTGTACATACTGTATGTAACAAAGAGAAAGAGAGAGAGAGAGAGAGAAAGAGTAAAAAGAGAAGGAGAGAGAGAGCATACTTAGACTCCTACCTAATGTTTGGCTCTTGACAACGTGTGTATAATCTCATACAGCTATGACTATGGTGCAGAAGTTTGAGCCTTTGTGGTCAGGCATTTGAAGCAGACACCTAACACCTGTCAGACAGCACTAGGCCATAATGACAGCGGGGGTCCTTCTGCCTCTGGTTTAGATCTAGGGTCATGTCTAGCAGCATACAGGAACTGCTGCAACACAAGGTGAACATATGCTGCACCAGACCACAGTGCATTCCACTACTGTGCATGGGATCTAAATGCACACTTTAACTTTATATTCTTCACAGTTAAACCTATATTCTTCACAGTTAACATCACTATATCACTGTACATCACTGTACATATACTGTACACATATAATATGGTTGTCTTATGTTACATAAACATAGCAGAAGATTTTTGGGCAGAACATATAATGTGCTAAGTGTTTGCATTTATTGTTTAAACTGTCTAAAATCTAGGGTCAGGGTAAGGGCAGAAGGAAAGACAATATTTCTGAATGAGTCTTGATTGAAATAAGGAACATGGGTCTTTGCAGCAACTCAGTGCTGTTGCATGGGCCATTCTCTATGGTCTGTGTTTGTCTGTGAAGAAAAGACCTTGTGTGGGCTGCCCAAGAAAAAAAGGACCACTGTTGTCTCAAAGAAACATTGTTCATTGTGTGTGTGTGTGTGTATGTGTGTGTGTGTGTGTGTGTGTGTGTGTGTGTGTGTATGTGAGTATGGGTATGCAACTCTCGGAGGGCAAGCCCACGCCAGACCATCTGAAAAATAGAGAGACAAAGACAGCAAGGCACACAAATCGCCCAATGTTTACTTTTTAATTGCAGCTGAGTTCCCCCCATGTTCTAGTAGTCTATTTTAACCGCGGCTCATTTTTACTGGCCCTGGCTCATATTTATGTCAGATCTAAACACCCGTGGGTGTCCTGCTGAATGAACATATTGAGTTGTTTTTTTTATTTGTCCTGTTTTGTATTCAAACCTCTGGGCTCAACGTAGAGCCATTAATCTTTTGGGAGATCAGTATTGATGCAGGGCGTGGGATGCAAAGTGGGGGTGTAATAAAACATGTCAATAGCCAATCAAGCACCTTAATGTATGTGTGTAATACTAAATTGACAAATACTTTCTTCATATGCTGCACAAATCCTTGTATTTTGCACATTTTGTTACTGTACTCAACAAGGTCAAAGGTCAAATTCGAATAGAATTAAGTAACATCTGAGTATTTTGTGTTATGTAAGCGCTAGGACACTTTGAAAGTGGGCGGACTTTATTGGGAGCACTTCTTGTGTTCTTTGGAGGTGGCCACGATGATTCAACTTGTGAAGTAACTGCACCGAGTCCTTTGAGGTGAAACGTTCCCCACCCAGATATCAGAACACTAATTATGTTTTTTTTTCTATGGCCGGGGTCACTTGAGGTCTACAGCTCCTCCAGATTTGCGTCCTGTTGCGTAATGGGGGAAAATGGGACGTGAATGGCGGGCGCGAAGCTAAAAAGACGTTGGAGGGCTTCCACCTACACTATTACAGATGTTCGCTAAAACAATGGCTTCCACTAAAACACAACCCCAAATAACCTCATTAGGCTCCTGTCCAATATTTAACCATTTAATCCCTAGCTCACTCAGTTTATATGCTTACACATAGGGATCATGACTCGATCATAATATTTCCTCTCTGGATATGATAGGGCTGTCAGTTGGAGTATGTTAGTTGCTAATGCTGCATGCATCCTTGATGGGACTTGAATGGCAAGGTTACCTGCAGTATTTGTTTGTTTTGTAGCTTAGTCACTGAGAAACACACATTAGAGTATATTATAAACCAGAGATTACATATCAAATCTGCACGCCTTTCAGATCACTGCTAAAGTCCAACATGGCGTACCACAAATATGGGCTTCAAAATGTTTCACATCTCCTAGCATGCCTAGATTCTCCCCAAGTAATGTTGATGCAGGGTAGGTGATGTCCCTCATAGGCAGCTTGCATGGGGGACCAAACCAAATTAGATGCAAGGCTACATTCAGTGCCTCAGAGTTTAGCTCAGTCAATAACCAACCAATGCATAAAATCACACGCACAAAAGAACAACTGGCATAACAGTATCAGGAGGGGGACAGCAATGGAAGACAGAAGAAGAAGCATGGAAAAAACCTTGTGCACTGTCCATGGCTGGAGTGGATTAACAGGGTCCTGCGGTGGAAACATGTCCAAGTGGTCTATGATGTCCGTTTTTTTCCAGGCACTAAAACGACTGAGACAAATTAGCACACAAAAAGCCCAATCCTCTTCCCTGATCTGGGCATGCAAAAACTGGCTGCCACTGTTGTGTATGTGTATGTGTATGTGTGTGTGTGTTTGTGTGACTCAGCAGGCCCCAACCAGGCCCTGACAGATCTGCATTGCAAATGTGTAACACACACACCACATTCGCACACACACCGCGAGAATAAGAGAGAGACACACATCCTCATTCTTTTATGCTAATGCTTTGTGCAGTGTCTATAAATGTGTGTGTTTCACAGTGAGCGTCCTATAAAGATCTGGCCTCCACGACAAAACAGATACACTGTTGTCAAATGGGGCCTTCTGTCAGATGAATTTGTGTTTTTTGACACCACATAATTGGATATCCTTGGAGGAATGTCCCTTGCTGAAACAGCCCTCCACTGACTCACTGGCTGAATAAAATGTGGCAGTAATCTGAGGGAGTATTTTCAACACGTCCATCATATTCTATTCACTTATCTGTCGCCTTTCAGAATGTAAATCTGAAAGACCACAAGCCTCTGCCTCTGCATGCAGCTGTCTGTCTGTTGGTCGTTCAATGTGTTGGTCTGTGTGTCTGTCTGTGGGTCAGTCTATAATAATGCATACCACTTTATATTGCGCTTTTTCAAGACACCCAAAGACGCTTTACAGTTGCATTATTCATTCATTCCACAGTCACACCGGTGGTGGTAAGCTACTACTTGTGTAGCCACAGCTGCCCTGGGGCAGTCTGACGGAAGCATGGCTGCCAGTTTGCGCCTACGGCCCCTCCGACCACCACCCCACACATTCATCATTCATTCATACATAGGCAATGTGCAATGTGGGTAAAGTGTCTTGCCCAGGGACACAACGACAATATGCGCTCAGGGAGGCATGGATTCGAACCGGCGACCCTCTGGTGGATGGGCACTCAGGCAGGGATTCGAACCGATGTGTTGGTCTATGTGTTGGTCTGTCAGTCTGTCTGTCTGTAATTCAGCCGGTCTATACGTTGTCTGCCTGTCTGTCTGCCTGTCCGTCTGCCTGTTTGTCTGTCGGCCTAAGTGTTAGTTTGTCTGTCTGTATGTGAGGCTATGTGTTGGTCTGTCTGTTTGTCGAACCGTCTGTTGGTCTGTGTGTTAGTCATTCTGTCTGCCTGTCCGTCTGTCTGTGTGTTGGTAGGTCTGTCTGTCTGTCTGTCCTCTTTTCCTGCACAGCATAAATGCCCAGCTCAAGCTTCTGTTCGTTTTGCCACCTTAAAGGGAAGAGTCTGCAGAATGGAGGTTGTCAGCACAATTTGTCATCTCTGCATGTGGGGCTCGTGACAAAAAAAAAGAGTAGCTGCAACAGTGCTAATAACCTTAGAGGGATACAGGCGATGAATGTGATTCGTCACTGCAGAGCGAGTGTTAGCCTTTGCTTCTAGAACATCTTCACCAGCTGGAAATCCATACATTGTCATTGAGCGACCTTGGAGGAAAAGTGTAGAGATGTAGAAAGTTGTGAAAATATAATCCTGTTTTTTTTATTGAATAAGCATTCCATGTGTGAGAGCCTCATAATCTCCCCTTTTTGTATGTGTTTTATTTATCTAATTCAGCTCACTCTAAATTAAAATGCTATTCTTAGTAGATGAAAAAAAAAAAACAATTGCTTGAGAATGAAGTCAAACTATTAGTGACAATCTGCTCTTACTGGTCAGCTAGTCTTATCACTGTCTTGAGCCAGAAGACAATGTGCCTTTCACCTTCAGTGATGGAGGGTCCCTCAGTGACAATTAAAGTAGAAGTTCTGTGTTAATCAATCCATAGCCCTGTTGTTCCTGGTCACAAAGTACTGTCAGTAAAAAAAGAACAAAATGGATACAACATAGACCGAAAAGTGAAGCTGCAATTTACACATTTAATTTCATTTCGCTATGCCCCATTCGCTTAAAATTAGTTATAAGATTGTTTTTTGGTCTATGTTGCATACATTTCTGGTTCTTTTTTTTGAACAGACAACATTCAGTGACCTTGAACAATTGGGCTATGAACTGATTCACACCGAACTGGCTCCAGGAGATCTTTACTGAGGCAGCCTTGAGGTGAGAACTACAGATGGAGGGGCCTGAAAACTGCAGCCATTAGCACTGTAACCCAAGGGAGATGGGATGGTCAAGAGGATGAACTGTAGATAAACTGTATACCCCCAAGGGACTCTGGGATATGGAGTCTTTTTTATTTGGGGGATTTGGGGGATAATGAGGAGAGTGGATCTGAAGTTTATGGATGGAAGACATGTGTACACACATTAGAACACACAGGCACCATTCAAATACACAAGTTGACACACTTGACACACTTGACACACAGACACACGGACACACACATGGGCACAGGCCAAGAGCCTCTTATGTCAAGCTGCTTAACGTTTGTGTGCATGAGGGGCCAGGGAAATAGGCCTACTGGACATAAAACTCAAAATGATTTACCCTCATAACTGAGATCTGGCACATGCCCATATGT
>JAGFZM010002840.1:0-57500 GCA_017657215.1 Limnothrissa miodon | reverse complement strand
ATCAATGTGAGCGCCAGGGTCACACACAAACACACACACACACACACTCGCCGACACACACATACATGTACATGTACACAAGATACATACATATACTTTCCCTCTCTCTCTCTTTTACAAGCACACACACACACACACACCTTCTCTCTTTCTCACTTTCTCACACACACTTAGTCTGTGCTTAATCAATGAGACCTTTCTTCCCATCAATTAAGCTCTAGTGGGAAATGTCAGAAGCCTATACCATTAGGCCTTTACCAGGCTTATACCATTTTAAGCACTAATTGCATCCATGCAGACATATGTGTGTGTATGTATGTGTGTGTGTGTGTGTGTGTGTGTACATGTGTGTGTGTACACTGTATCAGTATTTGTCCATGTGTGAGTGTGTGAGGCTGTGTTGGCTTAGCACTAACTATTTGTCTGGAACAGCTGTTGGGACTGGCCAAATCTCTCACACACTCCAACAAACATCCACTGACAACTAAAAACACAAGACCCAAAGAGCACACGCACGCACAGCACCATGCATGATGTCTGTTTTTATGACTTTGGTCCAAAACATTCTCTTCCATCAAGCCACAAAGCACACACTTTCTCACAAACACTTTCACACAGTGGATACAATATCCCCATCACATCACCATCCAGCACACCCCCATTCATTGAAGTCAATCATATATCAATCCAATGTCTGATGTACCCAAGAGAAGAACTCCGGGGGTCTCTTAAAATGGTGAAGTCCTTCTCAGCAGTGGGACACTCCCTGCAGAGAGCCTGTGGACACTCATGTTTGGTGCCAAGAATCCCCTACTGCGAACACACACACACACACACACACACACACACACTGCCTTGGCTGGATGGAGCTATTGAATCCAGATTGATGCCATACTATTATCACCGAAGCTGACGTACCCAAAGTTCCATAGGGCTGAGATAACATGGACTGTGACGCAGGCTTACTAATCAAACACAGAGCAGTTACACAAGAAGATCAGCTGCAAGCGACACAGGGCACTCACAAGGTTTCTGCAAACCCCTGTGTCATTCTTGGACAAGATTCTTGGACAACCTGTTTTAATATTGTTTCAATTCCATTAACTTGAAGGTCGGCAGTCATACTTTGGCTACTCTTGCTGAGGCCATTGCTAAAAGCATCCAGTCGCTAATATAAACAGCCTGCAGCCTTCAGTCAATATTGACGCATTGTTTATTCTTTACTGATCTAATTCCTTATCTATTATCTTATGAGAATGCTATGCTAAAGAGGGTAGTATACTTATTTGAATGAGGCATTTTGGAGTGCAGTGTCTAATTCTATTTTTTATACAGACACATTGACCTATTCTGAAAAATATGTTGGCAGTGACAAGAGAAGTAGCAAGTTACATAAATTAGGATAATCACAAAACCTGTAATAAGTTAAATTACATTAAAAATGTTATATTAAACAAATATTTAGGATTGCAATTTTGTTTACATCTGAATATCTTTTGCTGACTATAATGGCTATAATACCACAAGCGGTCTGGGGTGCAGTTGTAGTTTTTCAGAGAGGTGTTGAGGTGAGGAGGCACTGTAATGTAACAGTAACCAGCCAGGTTTTAAATACTGAAAGAGGTAAACAGTTAAATTTAGAATGATTCTCAATTTACGAAAAAGAAATAAAATGCAAATCAGTTACATTCTTTTGTTGAAGTAATTTAAACAATTGTGATTTTATTATGTTATTGTAAGACATACAATTACTATTGTATGTCTTACAATAGCATCTCAATTTATTTAACAAATAAAATCCTTTGAGTAGACATACTATGCCAATCAGACTGTCACAAACTAATGAAATCTATATTATTATTCTATATTGCCTATATTCTGACAATATTAGTCTTGACATTAACTAAGTCCGAGCCTGATGAAAAATCCCAATATGGGCCCTAAGTCCTTAAAGAGGGGCTAAGCAACGTTCTGTTTTTCTCTCTCACAAGCTCCCTCTAAAGACCGCTGTATTGCATTGTATTGCACTGCATTCTATTGGAGGCGGTCCGCGCTGCTGAACATTGCAAGTGCTGTATCTACCGCTAGAGGCCACGGTGGCACATTCTACACCGTTCGTTCGCCGTGTAATGACTCATTTTAGCATCCTAAACAGTATGAAACGGATTAATTAAATGAAAAATGTTGCATAGTGGGCCTTTAAAGCAGGGCTAAGCAACGTTCTGTTTTTTTCTCTCACAAGCTCCCTCTAAAGACCACTGTATTGCATTGTATTGCACTGCATTGTATTGCACTGCATTCTATTGGTGGCGGTCCGCGCTGCTGAACATTAAGTACTGTATCTACCGCTATAGGCCACAGTGGCGCATTCTACACTGTTTGTTCGCCGTGTAATGACTCATTTTAGCATCCTAAACAGTATGAAACGGATTGATTAAATGAAAAATGTTGCATAGTGGGCCTTTAACCTTTGTCAGCCGATAAAATGCCAATTAAGTCTTTAAATAAACACTTCATCTCACCTGTTCATATTCATTAATCGTGCCTGTACACTAAAGCAGGCATTTGATAACAGGTTTAAAGCCAAATAACAAAACAACAGGTTTTCTGCTAAATGTGACCTTTGCTTACATAGGCTGAACTGTGACCACTTCTTACCACCATGTGTTATTTATGTAGGTGTTAAACCCGTTTGTACCAGTGCAGAAACGCATGCTTTAACCTTAAGAAGTTAATTGACAGGCTGTTCAATCATCTGGACTTCTGAATGGCCAGTGCAGACATTGGCAGACAGGTGTTCACCCCACATGTGTCCATTCCCTTCCTCTGCCATCAGCCTGATGACATTCAACGCACAACTTGGCCTCACGGTGGCCGCCACTGCTATTTCACCACACCTCGGGTGAAGGGGGGACAAAACCTTCAGCACGTTCAAAAAATGACCTCATTGCCACAAGTTCCAAACCACTTCAGGGGACATGAAATTTTTTCCATCCTCAAGGTGACATGCAATCAGAAATAGAATGGCTAAAAAGAAGAGCTGGGCGTGTTAGGGGAATGGTTAGCTGTGGAGACTGTCAGTCATGCAAAAGAGAGACTGCCCAAAATTGTGCCACAAGTGGTCAGACACATCACACTACTGTCACAAAAGTCTGGAAGCCACTGCTACATTCCAATGTTTATACTCACACTTCTATGAAAATTGCCTCTCATCAGCTGTTCAAATACACAGGACCTCTCTCTCTCTCTCTCTCTCTCTCCCTGGTTGTGCTTGCATGTATTTACTAATTAGACAGCCACAGTAGGTTAACCTTCTGCTTTGTCTGACTTGCCATCCATTTTCCACCTTTCCTATGTTGTAACAATGACTTATGGTGGCTCACTTTACAAGAACGTCCACAATTCAAACAATTTGTATTGTATTAACAGCAGTACACAGCAGAAACGTTCGATGAGACCTGACGACACCCAGTATTCATTTAGAACCAGAATGGTGAGGTAAAGCTATCAGACAAGGGCAGGTAGGCCACTTCCGCGATGAAGAGACTGCATTGCTACATCATGGAGTGGCAGCTGGGCGCTGTGGTAGTCTATTTGGTGGGCGTTCCTGTGCCGCCACATAGCCGAATAATAACAACAGACGCACAAAAGCAACGTGACAAATGGTTAGCAGAGAGGAACACACAGGCAGTCTACAGATTATATCACTTCACAACCTGTCTTCAGTGTCAACACAACCCTATGCTGTGTGTCTATAATCTCTGAGAGCGTGTCGTCTCCCCATGTTATTATCAAGCAGAATGCTCCAGCTAATTAGCAGATGCGCAAAAGACAAAATGAAGACATGCGAAGATGTCCAGGATTTAGCTTACCGGTGCTCATTGTAACGTCTGTCTTTCTTGCTGATCAGATGGGCTGTGTTGTTGTATCCTCATTCAGCTGATGGAGCACAAGCGCTTGAAACGCATGAAGATGCCCCGCGATCTGAAGACGTCCGTGTGACCCTGGTCCTCGTCGTAAGCTATAATTCGAGAAGCTCTCTGCGCAAAAAGTCTGACGGCTTTCTCACAAAGTAGGGACAGCGACAGTCAGCAATGTGAGATTTGTGTTAGACTGCGTGCGCTCGCTCGGGATGGGTGTGGGCGTGCAGTCGCACTGAACCCTCTCGCGCCTCTGCCTCAGCAGCATCTCCAGAGCCAGGTGATAAATAGCGCCTCTGACAGTCCCACTGCGTTCCGACCACGTTGTAAGGAATTTTGGGAAATGTAGTTGTTATGTACAAAACCTTAACAACACCATAACATGTTTTTTTAAAAACGTCATAAACCCTGTGTTATTTTATAAATAAATTGTAAATTGGGAGATTCTTAGTAGGCTATTTGCAAGATATAGATTTAGATTTAGATTTAGAGATTGCCCCCTGTCTGCTAACAAGGGCCAGAGACACTCCAGAGGTGCTTATTGCCATTTGAGCAAATCCTGTTACACTAATCATATTATGCGATCAGGATGAAGATTATAGGACATTGGGTTGTAAGCGTTATCTACCATTTGAAATGTAATTAAGGCAGAAACATGGACCTTAAATAATTTAAACCTGTTTTAATATTAACCATTTAATGACCACATTGGAATTGTAAAATGTCCTTAACACCACCCTATAGTTTCATGGGGTTTTCTATTTCGCATGAAAATGTGACAAAAAGTCAAGGAATGTCTATTCAGTCTACACATATTTTAGGGTCACTACTAGAGATGTGTTAGAAACAAAATAACAAAAGTGCGTGTTTTTCTCATAATTTAGGGTATTCACACAAACCCCCTTCACACCCAATTTCATTCATATTCCTTAAAAACTGCCTGAAAAATACTTTTTAGCTATAGCCTATTGGTCATTAATGGGTTAGGTCATTGCATCAATCAATCACACTGAAAGAGATAATAGCTGATTAGAATTTATCCAAATCATATCTTTAAGCACAAAAGCTTGAGCCTGTGGCCAGAGAACTTTTTTAAATCGGGATCTGCTGTGGCCCACTCAAGAAGGCCTAGCCTAATGTGTCTCTATTATGCCGCCTAGTGTTCACATGTAATAGTGACATTGAATTTGGGAGAACGAGTTGTCTAATTTGCTGTCACTATCATATACACATATTATATCTGTTTATGTTACCGGTCTTAGACCACAGACAATTTCCTCAATTAAAACGAATGCATGTGTAAATCTTAGGCCTAAATCTGAAAACATCGAGATGCGTCATCAAGTTGCGACAGAATGTTTTCAATATGGCAGCCTACAGTTGAGCATGGGTGTATGTTTTGACAAGGGTCGTATGCTTCGTATTTTAAATTATTATTACTATTATTAACATACCCTCGAGGACTTTTCAGAGAAAATGCACGGGAGATCGACATTAAAAGATTCTGAAGATAGCTACGGAATAGACATAGTCTTTCTCCAAGAAAACGACAAAAAAACAGCACCATCGTGCCCACACGGTAACGTTAACTTCAGTAGTTCTAGCCACTGACTGGTTTAACGTTTGGCTACTGAATATTTAAATGTCATCTGCAGAGTTTTATTCTGATTGTTTACTTTTTATTTGGAAAAAGGAAGAAACATATTCGTGTTTTATCTCATAGACAAGACAAGAATAAAGGCAAGAATAAAGGTCGGAATTGTACTGTCTTCCAGGACCTACCCTGTTATTTCAAAAAGTCAACAAGGGAGAAGAGAACGGAAGACGATTTTATGCTTGCTCGGCATGTCGTGACAGAAAAGATTGTAATTTTTTTCAGTGGGAGGATGAAAAAGTAAGATTTTAACTTTCTGATGTTGTACAGAAAAGGTATGGATGTGTAAATGGATAACGTTGTGTGCAAGGATTTAAGAAATTAGCTGGACTACAATTGTTTTATAGGTTGTTTTATTGCATTACATGTAAATAGACAGCTCTTATTCAGATATGCTTACTGTTCAAATCATATATTCTGTGTGAATCTGTGCTGTGTGCATTTTCTGTTTAAGTGTCTGACAGTTTAAGATACCACTAATAATACTTATAATATTTAATAATACTTGTAATAGTGCCTTGATTTGTTACAGGTATCGGAGGCTCGGCTGAAGGCCAGAGATGAGGAGAATCACTCTAAGAGACCCCCTCTTAGTCATGAGCAGTACATCTCTAGGTACTTGGCCCTCACCTCAGTCAGTGGAAGTACTATCAGTAGTGTCTGTTGCATAGAAGCCAAACGATTACCTTCAATATTTACTAGCATTTGGATGGTGCTAATATTAATCCCTTGACCAGCAAGTTTTAGTTCTGCACACAGAGTTTTCACTGTATGAGGACTGACATTTTTGGGTATATCTACTTCTCTTTCCCCCTCAGGTTCAGAGAGTTTGTCGAACTCCCCCTGGACCAGCGGAGGTTCTGTGTGGGCTGTCAGGTTTTGCTCTTACCAAAAGATTGGGATGAGCACAGTAGCCATGCGCTGCTCTCTGGTGACATCACCGTGGCTCGCTTGAGGAGGCCTAGCCTTTTGCTGTGTCCCCTGGAGAATAAGAAGAGTAATGCGCAGTACCTGTTCGCTGACCGCAGCTGCCACTTCCTCCTGGACATGCTGTCCACAGTGGGCTTCCGGAAAGTTGTATGTGTCGGAACACCTCGGTGAGCTGCTTTTCCCAGTACCCTTCACCCAAACATTCTGTGTTTAATACCCCAAATTAGCGTGTTGCCTGTTTCTTTCACAAGAGGTCAGATGTCTACTTAACCCACCTCAGATCCCAGTCTTATTGGCTAGGCGTGTCCAGTGTGAAAGGTCCCACAATATATAATAATACAGATTGTTATCTGTGTTTGTAGAAGCTAAATATCTTCCTTGGCTTAACTTGACATTTATTGACACTCACAGAGTTGCTAAGAACACAAACATTTTTCTCTTCCACCACAGCCTACATGAGCTGATCAAACTAAGGAATGCAGAAGGGACGTCAGAAGCCATGAGAAGTCTGCTGTTGGATATTGATTTCAGGTATCTGAAAGGCTTTCTTGTACTCTTTTAACTACCATCATCAGAATACTACTAATCAGTTCACTGGAAATACTATACATTTTCAAGTTCAATTAAAAGGTAGAAAATTTGAACAACATGGTTAAAATGCAGAGGACAACTCCTTGGATAACCAGTATTTGTGTCTCAGCTCTTCTGGTTGTCATCAGACAGTACATTTTCAGCTCCTCAGGTTGTAGTCAGACAGTACATCCAATGGTTACTGTCACCAGCAGAGTGAGTCTATGACCCCATCTAATTCTGTGACACAGTAGTTTTTAAAATATATTACATTCATTAATAGACAGCCCATCTAAGCATCAAGTTTGTATATATATATATATATGTATTAGACTTATGGAGACTGAACTGAAATATCCCACTGAAAATGCTTTAGTTTGGAAGTTATGTATTAATGCAGGCAACTTTATAATCTACGGCTACTAAACTGGCTTGTAGCCCATATGTTGAGATTTCAATGTAGTCTACCATGTGCATGTACATATAGATCACTATCAAATGATCGAAGTTTTTTTTTTTGTCTAGCGCCAATATTGTCAGGGTATGTCTTTGTCCTATTAGGATTGAGGTAATTTGTAAAGGGGTCAGGCTTGGAGGTCTGGGATTTGCATATGACTGGGCCCAGCGTGTGCCTCCCGTGTTTTGAGGAAGCGTACAGCGGGGTAGAGGGGCTCGGTGAACTGGTGGTGGACGCGGTCAAACACGGGTGTCAGCGCAGCAGAAAACTCCTGCAGGAGCTCCATGCCGTCTGCGTCGTAAAACGCCACGCGGCCCTTCTCATAGTTCACGTGCACACCCACCGTGGCTGGCCGCTCACGCGCTCGGATGACCATCGGAGCAACGTGCCGGTCATTGTGCCAGGCTGTGAGCCGCCCATCCCGAAGCTCCACGCACCAGGACATCCTGTTGCGGCCCAACTTTGAGCCTTTGTCCCGCCCCTTCCTGTTGAGGGTACCGTAAGCCACTCCCACTGCCCAGGTGGGACAACAACGCACGTCCACCTCCCAGTAATGCTGGCCCATGGTGATGGCGGAGGCAGCTAGGGTGCAGTACACCTGGTCAAACTGCAGGGGGTGCAGTTGACGCTGAGAGTCACAGGCCTCGCTGGAGATGTACAGACTCTGCCCTTCTCCAAAGGCAATCTGTGAATGGCGGGTCTCTGTGTCCATCACCACATTTGATGAATCTGTGAGTGATACAAATTAGATGTTCTGATAGTACCCAAGCAGTTATCAGAACAGCATAAACGTTGGAATTTTCAAGTGGCAACACAACACAAGTCTTCAGCCTCTTACCAAGGAGGAAGGTCTTCCTGTGCAACTGGGCTTGCAGCTCCCTGGAGATTTGCTGTAGTCTCCTGAGAAGATTCTGGAACCTCTCCTTATTTAGTCTAATGCTCTCCTCAGCAGCATCAGGTTTCTTATGGCAACTAGAATAGTGTTAAATTATGTTATAAAGTAACATAATTTAACAAAAAGTTATAAATTATGACACTCGGGAAATAAAAATCACAGTGTCAAATTACTTCAAGGAAAAAACTAATTATAAATTATATATTTACCTTACTTCCTGTATTGTGTCCTAAAAGAGTCAAACCAGTAAATATAATTGCAACATTTATATAGGGTCACAGGAAAGGTACTAGAAATGTAACTAGAAATCTAAATCAAGTAAGTTTTTTCCAAATAGACAATAAAATGAAGTTCTTGATGCAAAATCTATGTGATAAAAATCCACATTCCAATTTTTATCTGAGGCATGACTAAGGCATCTGTCAAAACCAATCATTCTTTAAAGGGAGATATGATAAACATGCCCTCCACAGATACACTGCAGATTTTTGTTATCTGTTCTGAGAAGCCAAGAATGTCAAATCCCATCTCACCGCTGAATTAGCGTCGCCTTCCTTCTCCACCAGAGCGTTCTGAACGCTACTGATGTTCCTGTGCACCGCGCTCAGGTGCTGTTGCCAGTCCTTCTGCACCTGGTCGAGCTTGGCACCGGTCTCCCGGCAGTCCAGTTCCAGGGAGTCCTGGACGGCTAGCTCGTCCCGCTGCAGAGCGGCCCGCATCACTTCAAACTGCTCTTTCACCTTCTGCTTCATCACCTCTGCGCTTTTCTGGAGGGAGACAGTTACAGCCCAACACAACCAGTGTGCAGTCTAACCCAAGTATTTTACTGTCAGAGTTCCCAAGGGTTTGGGAAAATCATGGAATTTCAAATAAGCCTTACTTGAGATCTTGTGATTTTGAAATCCATGCCATATATTGTAGACTATTAACTAACTATTGAACAACTCATACTTAGCATGGTATTATTCTTGGATCCACATGCCTACTAAGCTTCACTTGGCCTGGTGTTTTAGTGTGCAAGAAATTGTTGACCAAAATGACTAATGTTTAATGTCATTGTATTTTCCTCGATATAGCACAGCAGGCCATATGTCATTTCTGTGCCATTGTTGGCTCCACTATGTTGGCTCTATTTGTGTGTTACCTGGCAACTATCTAGATGACAGAAGTATATTACTTGACAGAAAAATTGATGTTTAGTTTAGTAAATTGCTAATCTTGTTGCTGTTGCTTTGTCTAATTAGATCTAGCTGTACCCATTTTAGAAAAGCATAAAGCTCCTCCTTGAGTGTGTTCTATACTGAGAGGAGTGGAGTGGAGTGAAGGAGAGGAGTTTAACAGCACTCAGCTTCCCTCTGTTCGCTTTGTGCCTAACAACACCCTGCAGCTGGGTTATGTTTACATTATAGAAAATGATCTCGGCTAGGCCTTGGCCACACACACAGGGTCAAATTTAGTTTTATAAGTCTGATGTCTATTTTTTTCGAAGAGCACTTGATATTTTCTCAAAACAGCTGACCCAACGCTGCACTATCACTTCCCCCTTTTTTTTTGCCTCTTGGGCTTATTGCTTAATAAAAGTGAACAGAAAATGCTCTAACTTTTCCACGACTTTCCCTGAATAAAACAAAGTTTTGCACGTTTTGTGTTTTATATAGGGAAAGTCTTGAAAAAGTCAGGGATTTTTAGTTGACTTTAATTATTTTAAAGTAGGAACCCTGTACAGTCTAACACAAATACACAACACATCAGTTCCATTATGTGTAATCTGAAAAGATGGTGCGCTCACAGACAAGTCGGTTCTGCGCTTCTTTAGGGACTGAAGGTGAGCCTGTGTCTTGGCCTCCTCCGCCTTCAGCTCCTCTAGATACTTCGACAGTTGCTCCTGCAGAGAGATTTCAGTGCTGTTAATAGGTTATATCAAACATGACAAACATGACACGACTAGTGCTACCGTATTAGTGACTAGTGCTAATAATACATTTAAACCAGAGAAAACAAAAATAACTCGTTAGCAGTGTTAGGAATAATTGCATTAAAAAAACGGAAACTATTTTTCAGTATTAATCGAATTACCGTCAATTAAATTTTTGGCGTTACTATAGTCTAATTAATCAATTAACAAGTAAGCCACATACATTCTTTTCTGTTTCATTACATGCACAGTTATTGTCACACAAACATAAATTCCCCCAGGAATCGAAACTGCAAGATCAGAGTTTTTTCAACACTGCTACCCATAAGTGTTGTAAACTGTTCGCCAGAAAACTGAAAGTAACTTTCCCAAAACTGTTTGTCATTCCTCTGAAAATGAATTACTGTGTCTTAAGCAGTGTTTCATTACAGTATTAATGTGAAGTAAATCTTTAAACATTAGTGTTTTTTTTTCTCTCATCATTGGACTTTCTGCCTGAAGGTTTATTTTTATTTTTTATTCTTAGCAAATACCTGCTCAAAAACAAATACCAAAAATAGCTAGAAGTTGCTCAGTAAAACGTGAAGAATGTCAAGCATCTTGTAAAGTCCACGGTAGGGGCGTCTCGGTCTGCCTTGAAAAAGCAGTCACTGCACTGCACTGTCCTTGACTTTACTTCTGCACTCCCATAGCTACTCCCCCCCCCACCCCCCCCCCCCCCCAGTGGTATTCTTTCTAAGGTTTCTGCAATGCAGCTTCACAGTTTATTCCTAAATGTGTTAGTCCCTTTGGTATCTGCAAAATGCATAAATGTAAATGTAAAGTAGCATGACCACATCAAAGTGAAAAGCATAAATGATTGCACACACACGCATACATCTCCTGTCTCCTCCTTCATCCTCTCACCTTGGTGAGTGGTGGTGAGTTTGCAGTCTTGTGGAGCAGTTTGGGGGAGCGTGGGTAGGGTTGGACGGCCGGACCCCCGGTCAAGTCCTGAGGACCTAGGACAAAGCTCCCAGGCTGTAGTTTCTCCTCCAAGGCTGTAGCGAGCGCTGTGCCTGTGTCGTTATTTTCCATCTTTGTAAACAGATCAGTGGATCTGAATGGGGACAGATGGCATTAATCCAATCCGAAATCTATTTAATTCTATCTTGCATAGTTGCATGAGGGCCATGTCAAAGCATTGGGCAGTAACAGATGATCCAGATAATCTAGTCTCACACTTCGTTTCAGATTATAGATTCAAATTTATCTCCATCGTCAACTTTTTTTATTGCATGGCTTAAACCAGTTCCTCTTGTTTGTTAGAGCACTGTGTTGCAACACGCCTGTCTGTTCAGCCTTCTAAAACAACTTCAGCTCTGTTAAATAAAAAACATAAAATCCTGATTTGCACTAAACCAGTGATGAAATGTGGACATTCATTATGCATATGTTTCCTGACGCTCAATTAATTTTTAAATTGTTTACGTTGAATCCGAACACAGCATAATTTGATGCCTATGGCAGTATTAACCCTGTATGTAAAAAAACTATTATCTCTGTGCTGTGTACAGTGGTAACCTACCTTTTCTGTGTAGTGTGTCTGTGCTGATCCTTGTCGTGTGACCGTCTCTGCAAATAATGGCCTGTTTTTGCCCGAGAGGAAGGGGTGTGTAGCTTTTTAGCAAGCTCAAACCTGTCGCTCTGTGAGCGTGCATGCGGTTGTGTGTGGATACTCCCACATGACCATGTCTGCACGGAAAGTGGGTTTTATAGGTTATAAGTATAGATTTTTGAAGAATATATGAAAATTAAAGGTGGAATAAAAGTAATGACAATGTGGTTAAATTCACCATGGACTTTGTTATGGGTATATTAATAACCTAATAAATATCATGCTGGACATGGTTTACATTGGTGTGGCCCGAGTAGATTTCCGCCTGAAGATAAGGAGTTAGTCACCATGGATTTTTACTAGACTTCACTCAAGTGTATTTGTGTATGTTTGCATGTATGTATGTATGGATAGATGTATGTATGTATGTATGTATGTATGTATGTATGTATAATGGCTGCAGATTTAAGGCTGTAGAAGTGGTTATAACCACTTCTTAGTAGTCATGTTGTGTTCTGTTGCCTTTTCTGCACCCATGCCAGATACTCCCAGTTCTACGGCCAAGACGAGTTCTGTCATTACAACATGTTCAATCATCACTTCTTCAACGGAAGTGTAAGGAATGTCTTCTGCACTTTGTCCGCATCCCAATAATCCTACTGTATGTTACCTTGGCAGTTGATGTGTTTGTGAACTTTCTGAACTGAATCAGGAGGCGAAGGGAGTGTTCCACGATTTCCTACGAGAGGAGGAGGGGAGGAAGGTCATCATGGTGACAGATCCTCCATTCGGTGGTCTGGTGAAGCCGCTGGCCCACAGCTTCAGACAGATCTCAAATACATGGAGAGAACTGCAGAGCACAGGTAGAGATTTGTGTGCTACACACGGAAAAACCAAATACTAGGTTATACATTTATACGTTTGTAGCTCAGTTGTCGGTGGTTCTGTTTCCAGCATATTCAAAAACTAGAAACAATTGTTCTACCAATCATGAAAGAATGTATATCAAAGTTTTATCTCCAATGTTGCAGCACAGTGGCCAAGAGCAGACACCGGATTTCCATGCTAATTTATTCACACTAGTTTATGGTGTCAGTTCTTTCCCAGGCATATCCATTCATGCCCCACATTTGGGAAGAGAGCTCAAAATGTCCCCAATTATTACAAAGCCAGCAGCTAGAACACTTGTCTGCACACATATGTAATGGTAATCGCAATGCTGATACATAATTGGAGTACATCCTGTACCAAGAAATGTAGCTTAAGGCAAATGATTTGATTCTCAAACAAATTAAATGACTCTTTATAGATTTCACTGCTCTTTGCTTCATAGTTATATGCACACACACACACACACACACACACAAACTATTTTGTATTCCTGCAGAAACCTGCCCAGCAGAGATGCCCATGGTGTGGATCTTCCCTTACTTCTTTGAGCCACGAATCGTTGAGTGTTTCCCTACATTCACAATGCTGGACTACCAGGTACTGAAGCAGATGGGTTTACATTGCATGATTAAGTGTTTGGGTAGGTTTTTGTTATTGTGCAGACTCTTTTGTCCACAGCGGCGTACAGATAACATGTAGTTTTTGTTTTGTTTTTGTTGTCAAAAATACACCACATAGTTGACATATATACACAACACTGTTGACATAAATATACCACATTCTTAATATAAATACCAGGCTAACTAAAATGAATGGAATCAAATAAAAATAGAAGCATAGAAGCCCCCCCGAAAAAAAAATAGAAATGGACAAATCCTAGCATAGCAAGTGTTACTAGCCTAGAAAAACCTGACACACTGTCAGTGCAAAATTGTTTACCTGATTCTGGTGGCGGTGGCCATCTCTGTAGCAGTCATACTGTAGAAGTATAAAAATGTTCATCAACTTTCATAAACTACAACATTTTGGTGGAAGTTTGGCAACCACAAATGGGAAATAAATTTCACATCAGTCTGCAGGGGTAGGTGGTGACCATGCCTGACATTCTTTACCTGCTTTACCTCCGTAGGTGGACTACGACAACCACGCCTTGTATAAACATGGCAAGACGGGTCGAAAGCAGTCCCCAGTCCGACTTTTCACCAACCTACCCCCCAGGGATATCGTCCTACCTGAGGAGGAAGGCTACAGGTAAAATGCCGCCTTCACCCTTCCCAACCTGCCCAACAGAATTAGCGTCAGCCTCTTGCCAGACTGAAAACAGAGGCCCCCAGTCCTCAGGAGACTTGCTGTCCTTTTAGCGCTCAGGGTCTTAGCGGGAGGGCATTTCGATTGAGGCTGACTGTGCTACAAGAGAATCAATAACCAAGAAAAGCACAGGTGGTCACCAGCGCTAATGCCAAATGACTCACCAAAGGTTTTGATTGACACAGGCACTGGATCATTGCTGTGACTTTTCTGAAATGTTGAGTCCAGGAAAAAAAACCTTTACACAGACTCCTCATCGGTTCTACAATAACATGGGATTTCATCAAAGTTTTTGAAAGTTTTCCACCCATTGTAGTGGAAGAAATTATAATAAGTAGTTTATTATAGTAGAATGATTTAGAAATGAGCTTATAGGTCTTCATATAACAAGATTATAAAATAACTTCCAGAATATCAATGTTGTTAATGTCAATGTTGGTGCAGATTAAACAATTACATTGTGTGCAGACCACAATCTGCATAACTTAGTGAAGCAGAATCAGATTGTGATTTTATGAAAAAGTCAAATGTGAAAAGAAAATAAATCCCTTTATGTAATAAATTATTCTAATCTACTTGGGCCTCTTGCTTACACATTAACAAAAGTTTTATTCACCTGTAAACCTGTTTTAGCCACCTGTAAACATATCTAGATAAGTGTAAACAGGGCGTAAAACTCTCTGACTCTCTTTCCCAATTAGATTCTGTAGCCTCTGTGAGCGCTATGTGTCAGCAGCTAACAAGCACTGCTTCAAATGCAACACGTGCCCTTCAAAGGTAAGCAGCAGGAATCGATTACTCTGATTTTGACGCTAGTTTCAGTTGGCTGTTATGGGTAAACATTTTTAGAATTTCAAAACACTTATAACTATTGCGAGGCATGGTCGGAAGGCTGTACTGTATGTGCCAATTTTTGTGAGAATTCGAACCCAATTAGTGACCTCTCAAATTTAATAAAATAGCTTTTGTCTAGACGTCAGAAGTTACCATGTTATTGTTCAGTCCTTTAAATGGGCTAATGACCTAGTCCTATTCCCATGTCCTATGGCTCTCACAGGACGGGAGGGAATGGAGACACTGTGCTGACTGCGGGAGGTGTGTGAAGCCGTGTAAGTTTGTTTCCTTCTTAATCTCTGCTGTCACAGCCCTATAGTTCCCATTTAGAGACGAGTCTATGAACAAAACCTCCTCAGGCATTAGGCTCCACTGTATTTACATGGACTTTTGTCTGGTTCTCTGTCTTCGTCCTTCATCTGTCTGCCTCAGCCTGGCAGCACTGCGTCTCCTGCTCTCGCTGTGCCCTCCCAGATCACCCCTGTGGGCGAGACCAGACGGGTTGTTTCAACTGTGGCAGCCTGCAGCACAAACACAGGGCCTGTCCTGGCAAATTGTAAGAATATGCATGCATACACACACACACAAGTACAACCTGTCCTGACAAACTAAAAACATAATACACACACCATCGTGTGTACTGATTTTAATACACACCCACACTCTCAAAGCATGTCCTAGCAAAGTGAAACCATAAACAAAAAGCATAAAACACACATACACTCAAAGAACATTTTTTGCTGTAAAGTATTGACACACTGCCAGAATTTGTCTCAGACCATGGTGTAGTATTAACATCAACAAAAACCTCAGTGATCACAAACCACTGAGCAAGATTAAGGTTGTGTTACATCTACCTCAATGTCACAAATATTCAAATTGCACTTGAGAATGACAACTCCCAGGCCTTTACGAACCTCCAAAAATGGGATGGGGTCAGCACTGATCAACCAGAACAGCAGCAGTCAGATGCCTGCTAGTCAAACATCCGAGTAAGGATTTTATTTATTTATTTTTTTACTCCTCCTTGTTTCACCCCCACAGCAGGCCGAAACAGAAGGGGAAGCGCAGAGTTGGAGAAGGCTTGTGTCGGGCGACGCAGGCGGACGTCAAAAGGCCAGCCAAGAAGCGGAGCAGACGAGCACACAGGAAGAGAGCGAGTGTTACATAAAACCTCACTTTGTGCATAACAGGATACATAAGAGCTTTTGGTTGCACTAAATCAGGGGTGGACAAATTCTTCTGATTTGCACACTATACACTGAAAAATCCAAGCTGCCAAGGGCCATACCAACTTAAGCACACCAGTTTCAGACACAAGTTCCAAGATACAAGTGTGAGCAGTGTTTAAGATTAAAAAAAACAAAAAAAAACAGCATTTTACAGGATGTGATGTCATCGCCATGGTTGTTCAACATCATGACAGTGCTGAAACTATGAGCAAAGCACATATAAAATTAGATTGCCAACGGGTCATGTTGCGTTTTATTTTGAGTTCATTGCAGCCTGGTTGACATAGTGCCACAGCATTAAACAGTCAACTTCATGTTTTGGATCAGCGTGGCTGGTTTCACACTATTGTTGATATGATAATCTACAGAGGTTTTCCCCCCAATGTTAGCTCTTCACGTGCTGTTCATCTGACTTGGCTGCCCTTCTGCATTCCCCGTCCTGAGTGTGTTGCTGTGGTCTAACCAAAGGACTATCTCTCTTTAACCTTGAATTTGGGGGACGATAAATTTTGTATTCTGTCATGAGGACACTCTTGTTTGCTCAGTTGAACAAATATAACTCAGCCTGTGGGGACACGAGACAGAATAGATAGATAAACAGAGAAAACAGTGTTTAAATGTTTTTAATGTAAAGTATAAGTGTTTTAATGCACACAAGGAGGATGCAGTGCCGTTATATATTAATGCCTTTCAACTCATTGTGTCGCTAGGTTTGTTATTGCGATGGAATCTTCTGGAATTTAAATAAAATGTAAAATGCTACATTCAAATTGTTCAGTAACATGTCTAAAAAAACTGTACAACCTTTTTTTTTAAAGAGCCTCTGCCAATAATTTGCAACCATTTCTATTACAAATATGGAGAACTGTCAAACACCTCGCAATTAAAACATTATTAATAACAGCTTATTTTCTTTACATACAAATACAATTAGAATCATGTTAGTGACTGAGTACAGGTAGAGCTCCATATGGCATTGTTTTTACTCTACACATTACAGTGTATTGTGCTGCAGTACAGAGATGTAAATCCAAACACTGACTCCGGCCTGTCAATCTCAAAACACCATTCCACTCTTATCAAGCCTTGGTTTTGTAGGAGCCAGGTCACATAGTTACAATATTTTTGATCCTTTCATAAAACTTGAAGTAGCTTATGAATTCTTATCTGGTGTGTTCAAGAGTAAAAGGTCACTGTAATAGAGTGATGTTTGGTGCCAGTCAAAACCACACACCAGTGGTGTGAGGTTGAAGTCTGTCGTCAAGGACCAACACCCCACTCCACTCCACACATGCTGTTGGGAATTTTCCGCTGTTACTGCCGCTTCGCAGCTACTGAGTTAGTGTTGGGTTAGTGTTCTATAGCCCTTACGGCTTCAAAGAAGTCCCAAAAAGAGGCTGAGCAAAATGCAGTGATGCCCCTAAAATTAAAACAAAGTTTTTGAAGAAAGTCTCTTAAGAGCTTTCTGTCCATTCATGTCACAGCTTCTGTCGTCCGCGGCGATCCTTCACTCATGTATGCGGCCGTGGCGGACCGAGAATGCGATGAGTCGCTTGTACATGCCGGTGAGCAGCAGCGTGGCGGCCAGCACGATGCCACAGATGAGGCTGAAGGCCCAGCGCGGGCCCAGCAGAGTGTACACCTGGGAGACAAACACAGGGCCCAGGGTCCGCGCACCACTGCCCGACGCAGTCAGCCAGCCCATGTACACACCCTACACCACACAAACACACACAGTTTTGTACATTTGCACAAATACATTTACTCTCATCAGTGAACTTTGGTCATAGGCAGGGTAGCCACAGAGATTACTAACTCAATTTATCTTTAAATATTTATTTAGGAGTTTAACCACAAAATGTATGCATACCGACTGTGACGTCATTACACTAAACTGAATCCGTCAGTGTGCTTTGGGACAAATGCAAAATATTTGTTTTGGATTACCTGTACTTCAGATAAAGGAATTTCCAATGAAGCCGTAAATGGCCAAACAATGTGGAAAATGTGGACAAGAATGAGGGACAAGGAAAAAACGAGGTGTGACTGTGTGTGTGTGGTACCTGTGGTTTTGGCCCCAGTATCTTGGAGTACAGCGTGTAGGACATGACGTTGCAGGCCGGGTATCCGACTCCGATGAGGAAATCAGAGCTGATGTACTGGGCCAGGTGGATGGCCGGGGTGTACAGGCACCAGGTCTGCTCGGCCGGGCAGCCCGTGGGCTCCACGCTAGCGTTGGGCGCCAGCACTGCCGCCGCAATAGCCGGCTGGGGGTGACTGCTGTTGTGGATGTCTGTAGGGGGAAGGAAACAGCAGGGGTTCCAGGACAGGATTTTTATTGGTTACGGGGATGATGACCCGGAGAGGTAAAAAAATTATAACAAATGGATGCTCTAAAGGAGGCAATAATTCTCTGAAGAAGGTAATAAAATATACCACAGGATATTAGAACATACAAATCAGGATAACTTCAATGAAAAGGCTATAAAATGGATATTAAGGTTTCCCTTATGAAAGGGATATTAAATTTACAAGACAGAAATTGCTTCCAGCATCTCAATATTTTTCATCCTAAGGTACAACTTGAATTGGCCCACTGGTAATACAAACAAAAATCATACGAAAACTAAGAAAATAATTTTTACAGACATCATGAGACTCAGACAATGCCAGAGAACTAAAACTCTGAAAGACATTGATATATGCAAAAATATGAAAAGATGAACTGACAGAATGCAAAATTACAACAGACATTCTCTAACAAGACAACCAAATGACAGGCTTGGGTGAACGTTTAAAGTACAACATTTACCTCGGGCCAAGGCACACCGCAGCTAAATGTGGACACAAACGCAGCTGTGTCAGCTTTAAGAGGTGCTCATGTGACACAACATAGTTTCAAAACCAGGAGAAGAGGAACGTGCACACAAAATGCCACAAAATATGAGAGGCTAACAAAGAACACGGTCCATAAGTTGAGAAAATGGACACTATGGACACTAGCTGCATTGTGTTGCAAATAAGCACTGGACTGGGTTAGACTGAATGTGTACACCAAATGAATCACTTCAAATTTGAAAACATCCCGTTTCAATTCTGGCTTTCAGAAAATGGCAAACCACAGCATTTCTTTGAAATACCATAAAATAGAGTTACTGTACAACCTATATATATATACCTAATTTTAGTGTGCTACCACAACTGAAAGTTTAAACATGAATTTTGAAGAGTTAACAAAACTGCTGACATTAGTCACTTTTTCTCTTCTGTGTTGTCTTTGACACTACAGTGACATGCATCGCAATAGAAGTACAGAAAAAAACGAAACCCCATACTATTTACCTGGATGATTCAATAACAAAGGGGATGTGAGTTCTTGTGCTCCCTACCTGCCCACTGGATCTTGGGGTAGTGATTCCCCCAGGGTAGTAGAATGAAGAAGCCGCAGAAGATGATGAGCAGACCTCCTAGAAGTACCGGCCGATCGCCAGCCCTGAAAGTACAGTACAGGTTAAAAGAAAGGAAATAAGTCAACCAATTTTCCATGGGAACCAAGGAAGACCTCAAGTGTCTGTCTGATTATGCCCCCCTATGACACCTAACTCTATAATTTTGTAATTAAAATGACATCAATTTAACTGTTCTTATCATCCTGTGTACGCTGTAGTATATGTTGTGTGTGATTTCTTTTAAGCTGCTGGGACCTTGAATTTCCCCTTGGGTTGGGGGGGGGGGGGGTGAGTGAGTGAGTGAGTGAGTGAGTAAAGTAAGTAAGTAAGTAAGTAAGTAAGTATCTATCTATCTATCTATCTATCTATTTATTCATTCTATGAGTCCACAACACCTGCCTATATTACTACTATAGAGAGGAGGGAGGCTAGAGCTTTCATAGGTCGTCATCTAGATTCAAAATGACCTCTATTCTGAGTAACAAAAAAACACCTCTCTTATTCTGGTCTTTTTTAGTTGTTGTGTAAAATTAAGAAAACTAAGGACTCACTCAAACAAGTCTCCAAGCAGGTGATCAGTGTGAAAATCTCAAAGAGCTTCATTCACGATATACCGGGAACTCACATTGTATAGCTAACAGGCGTAGTCCAAAGTGACAATGCAAAAACACAACTATTTATACCCCTCTGTGTAGGCTTACGTCTGCATCTATGGTATGATCATCATCTACACAACCCAGTACTTTAACCTATTGATAATGATTGAATAAGGCCCTCTCCCCTAATGACTGACTCTGTGTTGCCTTTCCAAGGTTGACCTAACCCCCCTGTAAATTATAAGGCAGTGGTATTCCTTGAATTGACACAACAGGCTCCCTTCAAGGACTGCAGAAACAGCAAAATTCCCAAAACTCCTTAAAAGGCATACCACAGAGGTCAGTTGCAAACCTTTCGTATTCGTAATTTCTGTCTACAATGCTCTTCACTGAATAACTTGCTCTCAAACATAACCAAAAGCATAATAATATGCATGTAGAATGGGGAATACATACAAGTGCTTGTACTTCTCACTACTTTTGGTTAAAACGTTAAAAAAAAAAAACTTCCTACACTGTGTATGTGATGCTTCAGCACTGAACAACCATACTGCTACAATGCCAAGGTTGCCTCCCAGCTCAGCTTCCACTTACGGTAACAGAATCCATCTTCACAAATCCACTTACTTCTGGGAAATTATCTTCACCGCGAGGAAAACAAGGATGGACTCAAATCCGATGCAGGCCAGTATGATCCCATTATACAAAACCGCCTGTCTTCTCGTCCATGCAAACATGTCCATGGACAAAGGTGTGGATATGCTAGAGATGGAGGCAGACAGGCAGAGAAATGAGGATCCACGTGTCTGTCGGTTCCTAAGAGTTTTCTCAAATCATTTTGCCAAGAGTGATGCATTTGACACAGCAGGACGTACGTCTCAAAGACAGCAAAGATGAATAGGATGATGAAGAACAAGACATTGGAGGTTACGACAGCAATCTGGTCAATGTCTCCCTCAACATCTAAAGGTTCAGTCACTCGTTCTGTGGTCACAGAGAATGTTTAACAGTAGTTTCCCAACACATGCACTAAGGCACAATGAACACCAACAACATGAGATTAATATTTTAAAAACACAATCATGAGATAATACTATGGTAAATGGCTCTGCTTACAATTGCTACAAAGACACAGAATGAGTTTGACATCAACAAAAATAAATGTGCTGCTATTGAGTTTTACCTTCAGAGACATAATTAATGGCTCGGATCTGCCTTCCATGGTCATCAACACAATGTTCTCTATTTGGCAAACCAATAAATGACGAAAACAGTGACAAATCAAGACAGAAATGTATGCAACATGAAAGCACCATTGAGGCCTTTGGGTTGTTCTGGTTGTTCCGGGGTTAATCAACCTATGGATCTGATGGGTTAACTGATAAGTAGCAAGGAAGCTCTCTTTTAGTTTCATTTCCCCCTAGCCCTTCCCTTCCTAGTGATGTCAAACAACAGATTGACTTACTGGATCATCCCTTGAGTCAGCTGGGTAGCTACCTTAAAGGTGTGTACTGTAAACCTGTTTCATACCATTATGTAGCGAACCTAACGTTAATAACCTGTGGCTTTTTTTTCTTTCATTTATATTTATGCCATTTATGATGATGGCACAATTGGTCTGAAGATGGAACCAAATTCAGTTGTGTAATAGAAGAACATTCAAACAAAAATACACAGCAAACTGTTGCAAAGTGTTGCTTTGATATGATACATCCAACATGTCCACCTAAATGACCGTTAATATGACAATGCCAAAATAATCATTTAATAATCATATATAATCAAGGGACAGGCTGCGACTTACCTGAGCACCAGAAGCACAAGTAGGATGTTGATGATGCCAAAGCATGCAGCTAGCAGGGCAGGAGCGGTGTACATGTTAAACTGCAGGTGAATGATGTCCAAAGACCATCCCTTCTCTCCAATCACTGACAGGCCTGCTTGCAGAGCTGCAGTTCCCAACCCAAAGAGTATTGAGACAGAAACTTCCATTAAATATGGTAACATCAGTGTAGCACTGAATGCACAAAAGGAGTGACACTACTCAAGCTTAACTAGGAGTAAGGCTTGAGAATAAAATAGTTCTATTAAAAAAAACATTCAAACTGCTTCCCACACGATGAGATGTGGAGAAGCATTGCTGAAGGGTCATGTTTATTATAATATATTTAGATTAGATTCCATTTTTCTACTATTCTCCCAAACCAACCGAACTGTAAAACCACAACCCCCTTCCCATACTTCCACAGACACAAACCTGGGCCAAGAATGAAACCCAGAGCCTGGCAGGCACTCATGTTTGCCATGGCACTAGTCCTCTCCTTCAGCGATGTGGCTCCGGCGACATATGACCTCACCACCGCCACATTACCTGCAGGGAATCCACAGAACCCATTGGGAAGATCACTACAGTTAGCAGAGGGTCACTTCTGTCACTAAAGTTGCAAAACATACAGATTTTCAGATCAGAACATATAGAATTTTAAACTGAAGACGAATCTGAAAAATCAACCCACCTGCTCCGAAACCCACAAATGCTCGAGCCATGAGCATGTGATACTTGTTCTCAGACGCAGGCAGGTTCACGTATGAGTAGTATATGTTTGCCGAGACATTGATGAATATGGAGCAGGCCAGCGGCTCTCTGCGAGGCCTGTGATTGGACCAGAGGCCAAAGAGTGGCGAGGCCACCATCTGGCCCAGGCTGTAGGCTGCCACCACCCAGCCAAGAAAACTGGCATCTGCTGTGGCATCGACCTAGGGAGACAGATGGTGATGGACATGTTTCATAGATTTCAAGGCAGATTGCTCTACTGGGATAAAAATATGCAGTAAAACAATAGCTATGTTGTTCAAAAAAAGTTATATTAAGCTCTTGGATCAGATTTTACCCACTTCCCCATTTTATCAGCAAAGCTGTAAGGATGTTGAGCTTTTACTCCTCTTTTCATTCATCTACTTGTGATTCTCTCTTCCTCAAGCAGAAGAAGCGCAGCATTTACACTAGGCTTAGTGAATACAGTCTTTGTTTCTGTCAGGCAGCAAATGACTGCATCGTGAGGTCAACCTTGTACAGAAGGCTACTTCTTTATGTGTCAATTCTAGGAGAAAACTTTTGGTTCCTTTTTAATTTCATCTAAACTTACACCCCGACTTACTTCTGCTCAAGAATCCAAGTCAGTGAAATTCAAGCCATAGTTTCTTAGAATAAACTGTGTGTTTTTGTGCACCTAACAACTGCAGTGCCCCTTGTCTTACCTTTTGCAGAAAAGGCCATATAGATGTAATCACAATAGTGAAACCTTGAGGGAAAAAAAAAACCGTTTTTTAACATGCATAACACAACAACAACTTTGTGCCTTCTAAATATAGGGCTAACTTATTATATGATGATCAACGCCTTGTTTCATACTGAGACTACATGAAGGCCAACCCAAGAACTTTAAATGTTCTGACATGTTTTCGATTTTTTTTCCATTTAAAGTGAAGTACAAAACTCAAATGATTAACTAAGTCTTAATATATTTTAGACAAAGACTCTATGGGTTACAGAATTACATACCAACACTGCTGAGAAACATGGTGAAATACATAACCCGAATGGACCTCCACCTGCTCTTGTACGCGTCATCATCACTGCAGACAGAGTGAATGAATGAATGAATGAATGGATGTAAACAAACTCCAAGTAAAGCGATCTGTCCACACGAGCAATGTGTCCAGTTACTATGATTAGCTAAATTCGTTAATGACTACATGATCTTTCAAGATACGACACAGTGTCTTCAGCTGCACAAGTATAGGCTGCGTTAATGTATTATGGTCACAAGTCCATAACAGCTCCAGAGTTATCGATTTACAGCTGACCGAAAAGGTCATGTTAGAGTGCAGCGTGCAGTGGCTCACAGTCAATAAATCCATGGCCAACTTCTTTACGCACTGTCAAATCCGTACATTATCCATAAAACACTTTACGTTACCTGTCGATTTGACCTTTGAGCAGTGGCGTATTCTCCTCAGACTCCGACTCCAACAGAGACATTCTCTAGCCCTTTCAGAAAAAAGATACTCTGGGCTAAGACGCAACGACCTTAAGTAGCTAGCACAAAAGTAATGTTAACAGTGGAGTGCATGTTGGCCTACTACCTAATCAAATTAGAATTCCACAAGACTGCGACAGTGGTGTTAAATAATGTTACAATCCGCCGGCGGCACAAAATCAGCATGCTTATAGAATGTTGCACGGTTGGTACACCCGAGAAAGCGTATACTTTTAGACTGAAACTTGCGTTGAGGTTAGTGTACAACAACAGGATCCATCCCTTGAACAACAACTCACGTGAAACCACATAACGTACACTGACTACTGCATATCCCCGAACAGTCGTGAACAGTCAACACTTCTGGCTGTCTTTCTTCCTGAAAGTGGATTGGACAGAGGTTTTCTTCGTCTGCAGCGCCACTTGGAGAGTGTGTTTATGACCACATACTGACACCTACAGGAGGGGATGAAAACTGCTTTGTCCGTGTTAAAACCTGGTTAAAACTGGTTGCGTTTTGTGTAACCGGAATATCAAAATTATTACAGCTATATATCTTTTGCTCAGAACTTCAAATGGAGAGGGATGTAATGTAACAATGTTCTGTAAGAATTGTTTTAATAAACCTTATTATTAAGGTTTAAGGTTAAGGTAAGGTAAACCTTATATTATTAACTTTTTAACAAGGTAATTTTATAAATGTGGTTAAACAGAGTAGCCTATACGTGGTTCGTAGAAGAAGTCTGTTATTTAGAGTTTTGAGTTGCCTACACATCAACAACTGGGCGTTACGCGTGGTCACTCCAGGAAAACACTGAAGCGCCCTTCTCTGTTTAACAAACAAAAGTTGGAAACGGCTACTTAAAATATATTTGCTCAGTCAGTGATTATTAACCCGATGTGAAAGTCTCTGAAGTGCAGAAGGACCCATGCCAATTAAAGTTAAATTCATGCTCGTTCCATGACGCGCAGCAGCTGTCACTTGCCGCTTTGCCAACGCCAAAATCTGCGCACCATGAAGACATCCGCAACTTGTGCCACTCTCAGTATTTCTTCTAGTTTATGAATTGTTGGAAGGGTGTGAGGAGCGCGTGATGGGGACACGCGTATACACGTCGCAGTGGCGCTTTCATTCTTAACAAGATGTCAACAGCTACACATCGGAATTCCGTTGTCGAGAACGGAATAGAATATGAAACTGCTCGAGCACGTCGAAGAATTCGCCGTGAATTATCCGCAGTCGAAACACATTCGGATCATGACCTGGATTTAAACAAGGACACTTACGGCACCAGGGACATGGGTAGGTTAATTTGCTCTCACCTACACAAATCGTACTCGAGCTAAAAATATTTCCAGACACGTTCTTATAAGTATGCCCCTGTGTGGTATACAGTATGAGCAGAACAGCAGCACAATAATCTAATTGACATTATATCCCTACTCACTTTTGTCCTACAGTCAAGACAACTTTGGTTGTCCATATTGATCAGTTCGAGCCTCCATCTATTAGGATGTGCATAGTTTTACCCATGAAGATAAGGTAGTAGCACCTTATGGCCTGCTGGATCCAAATGATAGTTGATGATGTGTCTTCCTTTCAGAGCCAATGTCTTTAAGGGGCAATGGGAGCATCAAGCGCCAGTACTCCACTTCTGAGGAAAACATTCCCACTGGTAACACCACCAGTCATCATTAACTTAACTGTAACTTAACTATGTGCAGTATATGCTGTATATTGGTCTTTGAAATGGGAACACACAGGCCTGTGTACATGTACTTCGAGTACATATAGAAAGTGTGTATGTGTCCCATTATAGTCTGTGTCTGCATAAATTGTGTTTACTGTACATTATCAGTGGCCCAATTATATATGTCTGTTGTTATAGCCGTGCTAATTGGTAGCCTACTGATTTGGTAGTGTATTTAGTTAGTCTTGTGGATCAGACTCTTTTTCTGGGCTTTGCTTTGTGCATTGAGACAGCCTGGCACTATATACTATAGGCAAATAGTCACATAGTCAAATAGTTGCCTTACTATGACTACCACAACCTGGATGAAGGAGAATCTTCACAGACACACTGACGGCAAATGTTTACTTTGTGGTGGGTGGGCACTTTGTTTTAACTCTAAACCTATTGATTCTGCCTTCTATCACTATTTGCTGATTGGTTGCTAAAAAAAAACTAGTTTGGGAAATGGAAGCCTTAGGAGATTAACCCAATGTACTACTGTATCGCAGTAGATATTGAGCAGAAGAACTGAGTCCAACAGCATATGATAGTGAGAGGTGGCATTTTTCTGGCTAACATTTCCTTACTTCTGACACCCGTTTTATATAGTGCGTTCCACTATATACACGTTCAGGTCCAGCATTTGCTTTCCTATACAGCATAAACATCCCAGCTTTGGATCTCCTGAGGTTAATGTTCACACGCACACACAGTCAGAAAGGAGGCAAATTCAGCCCTCTAGACTTTAACAAGACCATACCTTGGACCTTAAGACTTTTGGTATCGGTCATTCATTAATCCTTAAGTTTAGTTAGACACAAGAGTCACATTACAGCAAATGCGGCACTAAATAAGTGCTTGTAATGACTCTGTGATTTTGATTTACAGATAGTGACTAAAGCAACACTTCCACTGCAGTCTCAGATTCATTTCATATGTTTAAAGCTGAAGTTACTACAATGGAGTATGAATATTGTCTCATTATTTTTCAAATACTGCTACTTTAGGTTAGTGGAGGACCCAAGAGATTGTGGAAATGTTTTTATGGTGGTCACAAAGCCCACGTGATTCCTTTATTGATGTTGCTGTAGATCCCTAAAGTGGCAGGCTGTAGTTAAAACATTAGCCAGTGAAGAAGCAAACATATTGCAGGCTATTTCAGCGTGACATCTTTAGTTACTCAACCTACTCCTATGATGAATGCATGCGTAACATTGATTAGTTCCTGAGTTGGCCGAGTTGACATTATAAAAACAGACCAAGGGCTACTAGTAACTGTTAGTGGTTTATCGTAGGGCATGGTGTTAAGGCTGTGATGTTTTCAGTTTGGTGGCTTTTTTTTTTTTGAGAGAGAGACATGTGTCCATTGATGGCTGCCACTTCCTGTTTCAGTGCTACCTTTGCAGCTGGCCATGGTACAAGGGCCGGACAGGCTTCCTGACAGCGAGGGGGCACAGGATGTACTGAGGGGGAAGCTCCGTCTGCTGGAGGCTGACCCTGGGAAGGTCACAACCCTGTTCTCAGTAAGTCTCACTCAACATCTTGCTTTATAAAGAAAACCCATTACTGGAACCATTCGTGAATAACATCATACATAATAGCATGTGCAATTAGTTTCTAGCAGTGCATTGCACATCAAACAAGAACCACACAGTGTAATCATTAGCAAGGTTGGTACATATGCTAATTAGGAAAAATGCAGAACATTGGTCCATGTATGAATGGAAGTGCAATTAAGAAATATTCAAGAGACAAATGAAGACTTTCTAATGTAAAAGGTGCAATATTCATTTAAAATAATGTGTAGTAATAAGTATCATTCTAAGGAAATAAAAGTAATACACGAAAGAGGGCCAAGATACTTTAGAGTATGAAGTCTGAAGAGTGATTTTGACATTTCACTGGTATGTTGCTGATTCTCAGCAGTCCAAACTGCTGACCAAATGGAAAGAGCCAAAATAGAATGTAGGGCAAAAACATTTTCCTTCCTTTGCTGTACAATTATTAGCAGATCAAAGATGTTTTGACAGCTCACAATTTAAATGCCTGTCTTTTGAAAAATAATTCATCTTGAAGAGCCAGTGTTACCAAATGGAAGTTTCTGTCTGTACACAATACTCTTCCATCTTTCTCATAGGAACTCTCCGCCCATCTGTTAACTATCAACAGTGATGAGAACACAGTAAATGTCACCTTTAAAACTTTTGAGGACATCTGGAAGTTCAACACATATTATAAAATGGGTGTGTTGACCAATGTTTTGAATTTTTACACCATAACATTTCTCATAAAAATGTCAACCTGTTAAAACATAAAAAGTGACCTTGACACTTTACTTATTCCAGGTAACATACATTATAAACATCTCATACAGTTTTTTTGGCTTTCATTGAGTTTCCTATAAATTAGTAGTAATATACCAGATTCTTGTCCCTAATTACTGTACTCTTCCTTTTGGAATGTTCCACAGGGTTCCTGGGGCAGTGCATGGAGAATTTGCTGTTGGACCAGAACTTCTGGCTGAACTCACTGGACCAGGAAGATGCTGGAATAGAGATCTCCATCAAGGAGGAGACAATGAACCTCATGTACAGAGGCATCCTCATGCAGGAAGGTACATTTGAACTTCAAATATCAAATATCCTCTCGGTGTACACCCAGACCCGGTGTACATTATTTCTTGTCCTGTTCTTGTTTCTGCCATTATTCTGTATTTTTTGTGGATTCACTTGAGTATTTTCACATTTTGTCGGATTTGTCCTGTTCAACCATGTCAGTAAGCTGCTCGTCATGTGTGTCCATTAGGATCTTTCTTTGCCACCTGCACCTCCAATCAAATGTTTGACAGCTCCACATCAGGAAGTGACCTTTATTTGGAGAAAGGCGACATCGCCCTGTTCGAGCCTCCCTTTCTGGGCTCAGGGTGGACAGTGCTGTCTTTGGCGGATGGGTCACGAGGTACCAAACCTAAACCAGCCCTGGAGCCTGTGATCCCTTTCTATGAGTGAGTAAGGAGGGACAGATTAAGTCACAAAGGCCCTCAGCTCTCAATGTTTACACAAGGGCCTTACCCCATTTTTTTTTATCTAATCTCAACTTTGCCTTAAAGCAACACTCTGTATTTTTACTTTAAAACTGCAAAATGAGCATGGTTTGCAGCTCAACGATAAACACCATTGTCCTTTTCCAGGGCAGTTACAAATTTGGGAAACAAAGTTTGCTGTTTCAATGTATAGGGAATTAAAAGTTTCTGATGTAATGTGTCATGATTAATGACTCTGCTCTATGAGTGTTTATTAATGTATGTTGCCAGAACCTTGATCAGATGTTTGTTTGTTTATATATATATATATATATATATATATATATATATATATATTTATTTATTTATTTTTAGGTGGTTCCTAAAGTCATGTCCTGAAGGCACCATAGTTGGCAATGGAAAAGAAACTCACAGTTTTCCTTATCATCTTGGTAAGACTGGCCCTGTATACAAGGTCCTCTTATGCTTTAGATACTCATTCCCTGAATTCTGCTTTTGTATTTTCTTTTTAAAACTTGTTAAATTTTATTTATAGCAAAAACTCTTAATTAAAGCTCTTATACTAAAGTGCTTACAAAACTTCAAGCATGTGGTATATTTACAAAATTGACATAATTACAAAAATGTTACTTTCCAAATACTTTTCATGTTATTGCCTGTTGCTTGAGCTTACAAGGTTGTACTGTTAAAGAGAGACAAGACAGCAAGGAGAACTGAATAGTGAAAGGGTAGTTGCTTCTTTTCGCTCCTGTTACTTCTTGACAGTGCTTACTGAGCCTGAGCAACCGCCATATGGGTTGATTTACGGTTTTATTGTTCTTTAAACAGAGTATTTTAGTGTCAGTCTGTACAGGCCTATTGTGTCACAATTTACATTTTTATGTTGAGACTAAACACTTGGTTGTCCATAGCCACAGGTGCATGTGTGGCCACTGGAGATTATGACGCCAACAGTCCGGACGAGCTGAGCTTTGAGACGGGGGACCACATCAGTGTGGTGGGCCTGCTAGCTTCCTGCTACCAGTGGTTTCTAGGGAGGAGAGAGGCCAGCGCAGATGTGGGATTGGTGCAGTTACATCTGGTCAAACCTGCCGATACTCTTTGTGAGTAAGTATGTGAATAATACATGTAGCCTCCTGCATGCAAGGATAGAACATGTTATCTGATTCCACTTGAAACAGTATGTTCATTTAGATATTATATTTTGTCTGTTAAACAATCATTGACTGTTAATCACTGAGATCTCCTGTGACTTTTACATGGAATCATGTACACATCTGAATACCTGGTAGTCTACTGGCATTGAACATGGTCTGGTAACTTTTTGAGAAAAACCTAATTATATTAACTTCATTAAATCTCTATAGATCAACGGACCTCTTTCTGAGCACAGAGGACCGATTGTTCCTCAAACTAGAGCAGGACAAGATTAAGGATGAGACAATCGACATGCTGAAAAAGACATCCCAGAGTAATGTTGGGACTGTCTACCAACTCGGTAAGAACTGGTGGATAAATTGGGCATTTAGAAAAACTACTTGAGAATAAGATGTCATCTAAAAGTGTTGCTTTAAGTCTTTAAGAGTTGCTTTAAGTCACCAAATGCTATCAGAATGAGAAATCTGGTACAGCATAGACATAATAGCAAAATAGCCAACATTAATTGTTTCTGTTAAATATCCCTTCCCCTTTGTATTTAGTGTTAGCTGCAAGTTCGCAAACTCTGCCTATGTGGTTCCAAATATTGCTATGACAAGTGCATGTAAACTTCTCCAAACTTCTCTCAATTGGCCAATAATATTTCACGACACTTAGTGTCTAGCATAAACTGAAATAACTTATTTTTACTTTTAAGTAATATAAAAATAAAATAGAATACAATATAATAATTTTGCTCACCGTTTTACCTAACAGGTCACTGACAACCAATTCTATGAATTAATTAAATAAAAATAATAAATAAATAAATAACAATTACCTAAATTAGCAAAGAATGATCTAGAAAGTTTAGAAAGGGTAATTGTGGGTAAATTATGTAAAAAAAGATAATTGTTTTGCATGTGACTCCTGCTTCAGTCTTATCAGAATAGGTCTCACTAAAGGGTCAGTAGAGCCTAACCTTATCAATTTAGTAATCTGAGCAACAATTACATTACAGCAACATTAGTTATTAAAGAACAGAATAATTTACTTGTGTCACCACTACACCAGAACTGATCTGGACTGAATTATTTGAACAGAGACTTTGGAGACATTAACCTAAAGTCAACAGCGGATTGCCCAATCCAAACTCTGGACTCAATAGTGCCTGAGCTTCCTTAATACTGAGGACACTTCCAATATGAGGGCAAAAAGCTTCTAGCTTTGGACTTGGTGCAGTAAATAATTTCACATAGTTTGTGCCTACATGTATAACATAATGATAATATCTCCTCATGAGTAGCTCTTCATTCTATTGGGTCAAACAACACAATAACAAGACATTCTTGTCAACACTTCTTTAATAATTTCAGTCACACTAAGGCTTAGGATACTTTTTAGGATACAAATTCACTAAATAAATGACACTGCAGCTGAAAACAGTCAGTAGCCTACCCCCCCAAACCATAAAACAGAATCACCTCTGACAATGTTGTCTTCACTGATTTATTATCTAATTAAAACAACACCAAGGAGTTTCAAAATAGCACCCTCTACAAGTTGGCAGAAGCATAAGGCAAGTCAACTGTACTGTTTTTACTTCCCCTGATCCGCTATCCGGGCAAACTTGTTTAATGTCATCATAGCCGATAGATGGCTGCAGAGCAAATGCAGCAAATGAAGTATTGTTCACCCTGTTACTAGTTGATGGACCACTGAAACGATTTTGAAAACATAATTTTAAGGTACTTTGGTGGTGCTTTGAATTGACTTTAATGAAACTTAATGACTTCTATTTTATCCATATCAGACATGGTCAGTGATTCCCTTGCTATTTCAACTAAAAGTAAGTAATATTATGTGATTTTGTGAAGTTCAATGAAGTAAAATCTTGTTGAGGCATGTGCATATGAATAAATAAATAAACAATATAATACTTGAATGGTTTTAGTTTCTTCCCCCTCAGAAGATGGATATGTGAATACCAAAGCTGAAGTGGAGCTGAAAAATAAGGTTGTGGATTATTTGCAAAATCTTGTCAAGTCTGATAGAACTGTGCCATCTACTGATAAAGTAGACACGTTTTCCGAGAAAGAAGTGGAAAAAAAGGAGATGCCAATCTTCACTGTGAGCTCCGAAACAGAGGGAGGCAGCCCCGACGGGTTCCACGCCCTCCTGACTTTTTTGGGTGGCAGCAATTTCCGTAAAGAGTTGCAGCCCCTGTACACAGCTTACCCAGAATTCCTCACGTCCTGCTTCCACGGTCATGAGGACGAAGAGGAGCTAGTGGCCTACCTGGGCGTTGCCCGGGAAACGGCGCGGAAGAAGCGGCAGTCGTGGGCCCAGAGCCGGATCTGCTTCCTGCTGGGCCAGATGTGCGCCAGCCGCTCCAAGTTCTCCCAGGCGCGGGTCTACTACGAGGAGGCGCTGAGCGTGCCCATGGAGTCCTTCAAAGACACACACATGCTGTCAGCGCTCTACGCCAATCTGGCACTCGTCTACCTGACGCAGAAGAACACCGAGAAGTACTTTGCCTTGTCGGAGCGGCTGGCGGCGCTGCTGATGGCCATGCCAGATGCCGTCTCAGGGATGGAGGACCCCGAGGTGCTCAAGTTCCTGCTGAGGAAGGCCATTGTGTCCAGCAACAAGCCCGCCGAGGCGCGGAGCTGCTTCATTTTGGCCAAGCTCCACCTGAAGCTTGGGGAGGCGGCGAGCGCTATGGCCTACCTGGAGCGGTTTCAGATCCTCTCCGACCAGCTTCCGGGAATCCGCCAAGACACCCGCAGTCACGGTTATCTGCTGCTGGCGAGACTTTACAGCGACCTGGGTCTGCCCCACCTGGCTGTCAGCTCGGCACACCAAGCCTCCCTGCAGGCGTCCACCACGCTCTCGGACTGTCTGTGCAGCGTCTCCCTGCTGTTAGAGAACGCCACACAACTCTACAGGGTCACCCTGCCTGCACAGGTGGCTCCCTACCTGTCTCGGGCCTCCTACCTGGCTCGCGGAGGCTCAGAGCTTCCGCTGGCGCATGTCCATGCTCTCTGCCTCTCCCAGCTGTTTCACCAACATGGCTTGCCTGATCGGGCCGTCGTCTACATGCGGGAATTCCTCCTAGACTTTGGCTCAGGATCCGGGATGACCCAGACAGACGGCACGGACGCCATGATCTGGCTGGCCTGGCTGTATATGTGTAGTGGACGTCCCCGCATGGGCCTTGACGTCCTGGATGCTGTGCTGGCCTCTCTGCCCGACCATTGCACCACGCTGCAGGAAGGCGTGGTGCACAACATGCGGGCCATCGCCCTGCGCCACACAGGCGACATCAGGCAGTCTGCTGAGAGCTACCGGGCGGCGGTGGAGGTGTGCGAGGAGTTTGAGGACAGGCACAACTGGGCAGTGGCACTGGCTAACCTGGGCCTCCTGTGCCTGAGGGTCAAAGCCAAAGGCCTGGCCGAGGAACACCTGGTCCAGGCAGTGGAGCTGTTCTCGGAGCTGGAGGAAGATGAGTTGGAGGGACACGAGCTGAGCTTCATCACAGTACTGCTGGAGCTGGGCCAGCACTACGTCTCCCAGGGTTACCACGACAAAGGGAAGATCTACTACGAATGGGCCCTGTTGCTTGCCATTCAGGCAGGACACTCAGAGAGTAAGTGATTCAGGGTTTTGGAATTGTTTGTCTGTTTTGTTTGTCTGCTAGAGACATGTTGATTTTTTTCTATATTAAGTCCAGCATCACCAGCAAATTAATATAAAAAATCAATATGCTAAATAAATTAGCAAGTTTTGAAAGGATAATGGAGTACTGGGTCTAAACTAAATGTGGAAAATAATGGAAGGACATTTGCATGTGTTGCTTAAACCTTCTTAGAATACGCCTCACTAAAGGGACAACAGAGACCAACCCTCGGTCAACAGCCTAGTAATCTGAGTAGAAACCTTTCTAGTGCAAGGAATGACTCGTGATTACTTCCCATCTTTCAGGTCAGCTCAAAGCCACCCGTCACTTGTGTCACCTGTACACTCGAGTTTGTCCTAATGAGGCCCAGTGCATCATCTACAACGAGCACCAGCTGGCTCTGGTGCACCACATGGGGGATCGCAGTGTGGAGGCAGATATCTTGGAGACAATCAGTCAACTCTACCTCGGGCTGGGCACTGAAAAGTGAGCTCTTCTTAACACATATTTCAAGGGTTCCCATGGCCCTGGAAAGGTCATTGGAATAGAAAATGTAATTTTCCAGGCCTGGAAAATTCATGTAATTTTGCAAATTCACTAAAAGTTTGGGAAAGGTCATTGAATTTCAGTTTCTCTTTAATGCAACAACAGCATCCTGTTAAGTTATCATTAGGCTATTATGGCTACAGCCTACAATAGTCTTTGTTCACTATTTTCCCAACAGCTTGAAAGTCCTACTTGGTTGTAAAGGTCTTTTGTTTAAGAGACTATACAATAAGTAATTGAAGATTCATGTTAGGTCATAAAAAAGTCATCGTTTAGATAGATAGATAGATAGATACTTTATTGATCCCCTAGGGGAAATTCAAGGTCCCAGCAGCTTAAAAAAACCACACACAACATATACTACAGTGTACACAGGATGATAAGAAGCAGATCAACAAAACAACATGGCTAGATCACATTACTAAAAAGAACAATAGAATACCAATACTAAGGGTAGAGATGCGCATGTATGTACTGTGGTCCAGTATGAGGTGTGAGTCAAGGTAGTAGTGCAAATGAGTCCAGTAGTGCAACAGTGCAAGGTTAAAAGTCTAGTGACCAGCAATAAATATGTGCATATTTAAAATGGGCAATAAAAAATATAAGCATAGCAATATAACAGTTCTAGTATAAGTATATGGACAATAAGATAAAAATAATAAAAATAGCCTAATATAAAAATTACAGCATCAGTGCAAGGATAAGTCATATACGGGTTCATGCATCAGTCAAGCATGAAGGTCAAGTATCAAGTTACAGTTATTGTTATTGGTCAAGTATGAAGTATAGGGAGGGGTTGTGCATGTGGGCTAATGTAGTCAGTGAGGTCCGTAGGCAGTGTCAACAATACACAGTATTGAAATGACACAAAGTCATTTCAAAGTTTTTAAATGTTGCCAGTGAAAAAGAGTGGAAACCCTGTATTTCACTCCAAGTCAAGAAATTCAGTATCAAATGATCATATTAGTCATATTAGTTTTTAATGTCTAAATCATGTTTAATCACTTTAGTTTAGTTATTTTCTATTACTTTTATATTATACTTACTATTATAATTACCTGTAGTCATTAGTTGTTATACACATTAGTTTTAGTCCTATTTAGAAGATACCAGGTTGTAATTGCCTCAGTCTTAACGGCTCGTTTGTGCTGTAGGGCCAATAAATCAGCCCTGGAGCACACCAAGCAGAGCCTGGGCATCTTCATAGACCTGGGCATGAAGAGGAAAGAGGCCTGTGCGTGGCTGCAGGCTGGGAAGATCTACCACATCCTGAGACAGACGGAGCTGGTGGAGCTCTATGTGCAGGTGCCGTTGACTGTGTGTCCGTGCCGAAAGCAGCTAAAGCTGAAAAATTGCATGGCTACAGAACTTGGGGCAACTTGAGTAAAATAAGTGAAGTAAAGTAGAATAAGTGCCCAAAGAGAATTCAGCAAATTTACTGTAAGGTTATTCCAAAGCTTTAGTACTATTTTATTATGTGATCGTACAGTGAGACAATGAACCAAAACAAACTTGTATTGTGCCATTTGTTTTCATTTTATTTAGGCCGTCTTAAAGGCATAATGTAATGCCCAAACACATTACTTAGCAGTATTAATACCAATTTTTGTAGAACTAATTTATAGTCCATGCTGCATAAGAACTAAATATAATGCATTTGGGTTGTGAGGTTAAAATATGGAGAAGATTTAAATAGAAATACTGTAAGAATAAAAAGGACTATGAGAAATAGGGACTTATTTGTTTGTTGCCCACAGGTTGCCCAGGATGTGGGACTAAGCACTGGCGACACTCAGTTCATCCTGGAGCTGCTGGAGGCTGCTGGAGACATCTTCTTCAACAGTGAAGTGGAGAGAGAGAAGGCTGTGTGCTTCTACAGGGTAATGTTAAAGGAGACATCCTGAGGGAATCAATGTACATCCTATATTTTGAGCCAAAGTCACCCATGTAGACTAAACAACACAGCGGCAGCGAACGCTAAATGAATGGGTAGCAGAAAAATAAAACAAAGTGGGTTTCTGTGCGCTCGGTCTTTAAACACAGAATAAACTACATAAATAGAACCTTACATGTTGTATGCAGTGGTATAGATCACAGCAGTGTGCCTTTACTTATTTTATTTTACATTAATGGGATAAATGACCAGAAGTGTTGATGTTGGTCACCCCAAAACACCGGTCCATTGCTTTTCACCCCCAATAACATAATATGACAACAACAAGAGACTTACTTTTTGATTTGAGCTGGACTTGAGATAACACTCATGTCATGTCACGTGATTTGTGTGCGCTTTCCATGACCTCATTGGTTAGGGTCCTATCTGAACACTTATTGCCTGTGGCAGTGTAAAAGTTTATTTCTTTACAGTACCATGAGGGCCATCATTTACTCATGTACATCTCAATCTTTTGTAATGTTCTCATTATAGGCCATTGTTTGTAGAGTTTTGAGGAAAATGACTGCAACAAAAAAATGTGGGGGTTAAAAAGTGCATCTGTGTGTGTGCTTTCAGGATCGCGCCCTTCCCATCGCTGTTAAGACGGGCAGTGTGTACTCCCATCTGAGGCTGTGTAATAAGCTCTCTGAACTCCTGCTACAGATGAGAGTGTGTGAGGAAGCAGTGGAGTTTGCCCAGACTGCACTGGCTCTCAGTGTTTCTCTAGGTATGACCAGAGACAGGATGAAGCATTCTAGGCTTTGACAATATAATGAAACATAATAGATCGTCTTTTCAAAATAGAAACTTGTTGATTTTTTTCACTGTTCAGTCTATGTAATCACTTTTTCTCAGTTGGGGCTATTTGTTTTTTCAAGAATTCACATGACACATTTTGACTGCAGGAGATCATCTAAATGAGCGGGTGGCATTCCATCGCCTTGCCACCCTGTACCACTGGCTGGGTCAATTTGAGATGGCCGAACACCATTATCTGAAAGCACTGTCTCTTTGTCCTACACCTCTTCAGTACGACGAGGAGGCCGTATACTATGTTAGAGTTTACCAGACCTTAGGGGATATAATCTTTTATGATCTTAAGGTGAGGGCGTGCACAAGAGTCTCTACTGTGATTTGACTTGATTTTAGCTGAATATGTTGATGTTTCATAGTCATGTACTGTGTATTGTACATAGACCATAGTAGGCCTAAGAGAATATTTTTGTTGCAGTGAAAATGCGTACCCCTCACCGCTACATCAACAGGAACATTAACTGCAATTATTTTCTATTCCTGTGTGTGTAGTACAAAACAATTAACAAACACACATTCCACTTACTAGACTAATTTTTCCCTCAGGATCCATTTGATGCGGCTGGGTATTACCACCTCGCGTTGGCAGCGGCCATGGATCTAGGCAATAAGAAGGCCCAGCTGAACCTGTGCACCCGCCTCGCTACAATCTACCACAATTTCCTCATGGACCGCGAGCTGTCGCTGTACTTCTATCAACGGGCACGGACATTTGCGGCGGATCTCAATGTGCGCCGCATCAACCTGGCACCTGACCAAAACTTTCAGAGCACAGCTCAGTACCGGACAGACCAGCGCTTGAGCTTGGTTGCTGCAACAGGATAATCATGCCAATAGTTGTTACAGTTCAGAGACAGAGGCCCAGAAATCAAAGGAGGGATTTTTGTTTTGTTTATAAATCTTTACCTCCTACTCAGTCACACAACATTTCTGTTCTGGTTTTCAGTTCAACCATTAACAGTAGTTTTATTTCAACATGGTTACAAATCAAGATGAAAAAATTGCCAACATTTGGTCCAGTAGGGTTTTCTCAATAAAATACAGTTTTACTACTAAAAATTGTTTCCAACATATGTATACAGTGATATGTCCCATTACTCCTTCACAAGTAGTTAGACTGAAAGGGTGTTAATTTTCCTAAATAATTTGTACTGCAATAAAAAAATTAACTGAAAAGCTGTTTAATGCTTTTGGTAAACTGAACACTCCTTACATCCCTAAAACTGTTTAAATCACTGATTAAATCACAAATAAAAACAGCTCAAATCGCAAATAATCTATTTCCATGGTAGCACACGTGGAGTTCGCAAACCAGGAACCAAGCTGTTTGTCACTTCTGGACTGTGGAAGAGAACACAGGCACTGTTATACACCTCAGCCTTAGGCCTAACTGACTGTAAGCTACCGAATGTTGCACACCCCAACCACCCTCGCCTTCACTAAAATAAAAAGACACACACAGGAATTGGAGATGATAATGAAAGATTGAGATTACAGACTAGCACTGCAGGAAAACAATAATCAAGTGGAAGTGCATGGCCAGGCTAGTAAACCCCCAAAGCTGCATATAAACTGACCTGTGACTGATTTGTGAAGTTACCCCCCACACAAATGGTGCTGGAGCAGCAGTCTCTACCTCTGTGGGATAAACAATAACAAGTCAGCGAAGCAAAGTGATTTGTTTGAGAGCTTTTAATAGTGCGCAGTGGGAAAAACAGTGCTATGTAATGCCTTAACACTAGTACTGTATACAAGCCAACTTGCCTTTATCCCAGTCCTCGCTGGTTGGAAAGGGGCTTGTGTTGACAGGTACGGAATATTTCTTTTGCATCTCCACATTTCCTGCCAAATCTGTTGAGACAAAAGATCCTTTGCTATTGCTAGGCATTTCAGATAACCCCTAAACCGCCCCATTATAGGTCGCATAGCTCAAAGAGCCCTTACCATCTATAACAGTTTGCCGATCAACACAAACTGCCATATGCTTTGACAGCGCATCTTTGAGTATGATGTGTCTGGCATTATATGGGCACGTTCTCAGGTCATCCTCCATTTCTGGATGATTCTATTTACACATTAACATGGCTAGTGTGAGTAACCTCAATTTAGGGACAAACATTCTTATAATCTTAGCAGAAAAAAGTGCTTGTCTGTACGCCTGTTTCAACATTGAGATGGCATTCACACAAGAACACAAACAGCCCTTTTTACTACACATGTTCCAAATGTACCTTTTTGCACTTCAGAATGTGATATGGAAAGCGACACTGGCGTATCATGTGGTTTGGGTCGTAGGGACATTTTACGAGCCTGTCTGGGTTCCAGATATCATCACCTACAATAGACATTACAACAAACACATTCACAACCACACAGGAATAGTTTACTGCCCTTAATGATGCAGCAAGATTACATGGTTTGTAAACAAACTTTTCTTTAAAATAAATTGGGTATGCTCATACAATCATCTATTTTTCACATGCTCATACAATCATATCTTTTTTTTTAATTGTCAATAGTTAGAAAACACAAAAAGCAATAGGACAACAGGAGCATCAGAATACAAGGTTATTAAAATTACCATTAGCCTCCTCTTCCAATTGTGCGTCGGCGAGACTTAGGTGGGGTGGCAATGCACTGCAAGTCGCTCCAAAACCAGCAGCCATTCTAAGACCCTTTAACAGCAAATTGCAGATAACGTTAAACAAAATTATCTTAAGTTTTTATCACAGGGTCAGGAACAATGATGGACTGGTCACATAACGGTATGTTGACAGGAACTATATACTACTCCAATGTTTCCAAATCCTGTTAACCTTAGTGGTTTAATTTTTTAATTAATGTTAGCAGACAACAAATCCAAGGGACAGCTATACAATGTTATAGGCTGTCACATAGATTAGCTTCCAACGAGCTCATCTTCTACATCGATTTTGTGATTATATATTTATATTCAGTAATTCGATAAATCAGTCTATACCTTCTGATAGTAATTTAAAACTTTAACTACTTAAGATCTAGATTAACACAATTTGCACAAGCAACGAATCAAAATCTATATCTGCGGGGTTAAGTAAGTCTAACGTTAGCTCTACTTTTACTAGCGTAGCCGAAATCACAGGCTAACAACTTGTTAAACCCTGCTCAAGTCACACACAAATATAATCAAGACTTTCTTATTTCATGTCTCTTTGTTCTGCCAGGCAAATCCTATTTGAGTTACCTTGGGGAAAACCGTCAAATAATCCCTTGATTTATAAAATCTTGATGATGTTCAACAACTGTAATATCACAGCGTGTAGCTTGGAACGAATGCAGCGTGGCAATTGACTAGAAGCTTCTGTGCACATACGGAACACATCGAAGGACAATTTTAATTCACCATTGTGCGTTTCTCTACATTCGCGTATTTAAGAAAACGTCGACAGTTGCAGGCCAAGGTGAAATATCTGGATATTGTGGCAAGGCAGGGTGTGTGAGTAACCAAGCAACATTTCGTTTCATTTGTAAGAAAAGGCATTTGGCCAGCAATATTTTACATATTTTGTCAAGGGAGTAACCCCAAATATCAGTTTTGGTTGATGTTTGCATAGTTTACTTTTACGCCTTGAAAATTATTCTCAACCTCTCATTGCTATCTCAAATGTAAGGGTTACTCTAATTGCCAATACTAGGCAGTCAAGTAATTTAATCCCAGACCGGTAGGAAAAAATATATAAATTGGGGAACTGGTTGCACAGTAGAGAGCAGAGGCATTGCTCTCAAATGCCCACATCCACATCTTGAGCAAGGCACCTAAACCCTCACTGCTCACCAGGCCCCTCAAGCCTTCCATACATTCATGATTTAAAAAAAATGTATTATGTTACAGCATTAATTTAAAGATGTCCTGACCAGTCCTGATCTGTCAACTGGATTGTCTGTACCAGTGGTTTAAATATATCTAGCACAACAGACACCAGAAGACATATACATATATATATAATTCTTTTATCAATTAATATTTCAACATGTTATTTAACATTTAAGGAGATACTCATATGGGTTATGCAAGCCCTCTAATTAATCAGTCATTAATTAATCAAGTCATTAAAATTGTAAAAAAAAAAAAAAACCTCATTAAAAACAAATTGATTTGTCACATTACCCTTCCTCATTCTCAGTTTTCCCAACAATCCACTGTATAAAACGTCTCTGCCTTAGAAATATGAAATTTACATTGAATATTGACTTTACAGACAGCTTAACAGCTTTCAGCAACTCTCAAATTAGCACTCAGTGCCTTGTTTTAAACCAACAATAACAAAACTTTAGTTAACACTTTGCCCATATATTGGCCTGGCTAATACTAGCCTGCATCTCCAATTAATTATGTAATTATGTAAATTCATCTGGGTTATTTCTGGCCATGCATTCATCTACTTCCATGGGAGGACATGTGGTTTTCTGAGTCCAGGAATCAGGTTGTTTGTGACTTCTAGGCTGCAAAAGGGAATAAAACACTATTAACTCAATCTTAAACAAGAATTACCATCTAATTGTGTGCACACACACTGAACTGACTTCAGAGAACTGGCCATAAGTGCATCTAACATTACATGCAAACAAATAATCAGATTTCTGTCTGAATATAGACTTACTCTATTAGGAATTGTCATGTAAATTAAAGAATCAGGACAAAATCTCATTAAATGTGCTGCAGTATCCAATGGAAATTTGATTATTTCTGTCATGAACCCAGACCCTGATTACAGTTGTTTATGAGTTTATGAATTCAAGTTTATGAATGGACACATCATCAATATTCTATAGAACAAGTTAATACAATCAAAGAAATCTTGTACTGCAATTAAACACCATAAACTGCATAATTGTGACTTCATGTACCACCAGTGCATGTGAATGTCCTGTCAGCTCATGAGCTACTAGCATGTTACACGTCGAGGTGTCACGTCAGAGAGGTATTGTAGGACTAAGGCTTAACTAGTCTTTTGCAGTGCAGCATTATAAAGAACATTGCTTGTGACATGATTACTTGATTACTATATGTAAAAAAAAAATCTCAGAAAAATTATTAGAAAATCACAATTAAATGCTAAAAATTACTTTAACCACCCCCTTGCATAGATGTTGGAAATTTTATAATATAATCAATTATTGAAAGGAAAAAATAGCCAACCAGATTTAAAAAAAAATCAGAAATATGTACCTACCTACGGGTAATCTGAATTTTGGAAGCTACTCCCCACACAAAAGGCTTTGAGGCAGTCTCTTCCTCTGTTAGTAAGTAGTAAGCAAAAGGAAGTGAGAGTTGCAGAGAGACAAATTGCTAAGGCCATTATTCCTCATTCCAGAGTCCTGCTCACCCTTATCCCAGTCCTCCATGGTGGGCAGAATCATAGTGTTGACTGGTACGTTGTCCTTCTTGAGTGTTTCTGCACTTCCTGCCATCTCTAATGAGTAAAAACAAAATTTTACATGTTAAAAACTAAGTCTCATACAGTGTTGTCACACAGCAGGTGAAAGAAACCTTACCGCTTTCCACCGACTGCCGGTTAACACAGCTAGCCATATGTTTGGCAAGCTCCTCTTTCAGCACTATGTGGCGTGCATTGTAGGCGCATGTTTTCAGCTCGTTCTCTGGGTGGTTCTACACACAAGAAGAAGATAATTATATTACATTTTTCAATTATAATAATAATAAAAGAAAAGTAAAATTCCAGACTCCTTAAGGGCCTCCCCCCCACTTGGGGCCTTGGCAACTCAGTCCGCCTTTTCCTACCACTACGACACCCCTGATCCCGGTAATGAACACCTGCCTTTGCGTGATATCAACTCTGACACTACCAATTGCAGGTACATGTATGCCCCATCAGCTGTTAATGTTTAGTTAAATGTTTAGGGTCAATTATTTTTATTTAAGTTCTCTCTAAAGTCTAAAGTATACGCCATATTATAACAGGGGATGCCCAGACCTTTGAAGTGGAAAAAAATGATATGGTGAGTGGTAATCATTTTGGTAGTTGATTACATTAATTCAAACTTTAATAAAACATACTGAAACTTCCTATACAGAATGGCTTGTTGGCAGGAATTTTTAAGATACTGTAGGCAGTTTAATGCTATGCTGTGTTAAATGATAAATGCAGATACATCAATCCAACCTTTTTACATTTGAGGATATGATGAGGAAAACGACTTTGACGAATCATGTGATTAGGGTCGTATGGACACTTCACTAGCCTGTCAGGGTCCCAGTCATCAGTACCTGAAAATGAACACAAAAGAAATGGACACAATGGACGCATCTCCAAAATATAATTATTACCAGTGATTTAATCAATGTTTCAAATGCTTACCACTAACATCGTCAGGCTCTGGGCCTACATTGGGGTTCCTGTATGGAGTTGCTGAGCAGCAGGTTGCGCCAATGCCTGAGGCCATTCTTAAGATAGGGAAGCAGCTGATGTTAACCTTGAGTCCTTATCTCCCATTGCACAGACACATAACACTGACTGATTCATAGGATCACACCTTCCAACTTTTAATGGTAACATCAACAGGAGTCATAAAATTGCCCCATTCCTCATACATTAATCTGTATATTAAGCCTGTTCATAACCCTTTTTAAATAAGCCAATGAGTTTGTATTATTTGCTTATGCTAATAGGGATCTACAAATGCAATAGTTTGACACCTAATAGCTGCTTCTTCCTTTTGAAACTAGTGTCGTTCTAGCCTGGGCCCGCCCACACTTCCTGTGAGCTACATTCAATTTCGCGAGCAAGTCAGTATGGCCAGGCTGCCGATTTAGAGGAATTATTATCCCAAACTCGAGGTCACCAATGAGAAACGAGCTTGAACGAGACTGAGTGGTCTGATTGGTTGTAGATTCTCCCAGTAGAATACAGAGGCATTTGATGGATTTAGGTTAAGCCCGCCTCCCAGAATCTCAGTAGTAACTGAGCCTGGCCAGACTAAGCTCCAAATAGCTTATCAGTCGCGTTAGCCAGGCTAGTGTCGTTCACTACAGAGTTCAGAAATGCGTGTTATGGGCCTTATCACTTGACATTTTGCTCAAAGTTGACGTTAGCTTTTAATAATCTCAGGGGAAATGGATTATGGAACAACCAAGTAAAAATGGTAAAAGACAAGAGATTACCGGATTTTTTTCACTAAACAAACGTTAAGCCAGCCATTGCCACTGGAAATACAAAAACAATTAGCTAAAAAAAAGCTAATTTATTCGGTTTTACAGAATAGCTCGACCAACATAACCCAAGCTGAAACTTAAACAACACACAAGAATGATAACAGTAGTTTATTGTATGTAAAACGTATAGCTACTAAAAACTTACTGCAAAAAAACTTTCTTCAGAATTTTGTTGCACGTGCACGTTGCAGGTTTGCTCGTAGGCGCTGTCTGTCCAGTTACCAAGTCAGAGCTCCTCTAATCTTTGGTTAAGAAGCTGTATCAACCAGAACAGGTTTACACTGTAAACACTCTGACTAAACCTAGGCCTAGAATGTATCACAGCATCTCTACCGCCCTGGAAAAAAAATACCCTGTACAGTATCAGCTCAACTAACGTCTGGCCGACTCTTGGCGTGGTAGAATTTAACATCAGATAACACCACTGCAGTTCTATCACATAACCACTAGGTGTCACATAATAGCCATAGTTATGCATGCCCCCAAGCCTTCCCCTGCCAACCTAAGATCTACCTCTGTACCAGACAGCTTTCTATATCAATTGATTAACCACTGCATAAACAAAATGTGAATATCATCATGTGGTAGTCTAGAGTAATAATGTAGTCTATGCTGGGATGCATATTCAATGTAATTTGTTGGCGAGAGCTTATGCCTTTTGCATGCCCAACAAGGTGTTGCGAGTAACCCGGGGGTATGCATACACAGCCCCACTTTGACACCCATTCCTATAGTCTGTACACTGGCTCAGTGGTTTCTGCAAGTGTAGCGTAGATACTCTTTTGAGCCTCTGCATTCACCTCAAATATATTGACACACAGCACACAATGGATAAACACACAAACACCCAAAGCAGTTGACAGCTTGCTGCTGCAGGCAGGAGCTGGGTATCTTGCTCAAGGCCACCTCAGCCGTGAATGTGAGGTGGAGATAATTCACTTCCTCTGCCCAAATGTTTCTACTGATCAGAGATCAATATACACCCCTCTGACATCAGAAAATAGGGACTGCAGCTCCTGGAGAAATGAAAACATCAAAGGATAACTATTTTCCCAATGTGTTCACGTACACGTGTTCACGTGTGTTATAGTCTTAAATGTTGCAGACAGCAGTAATGCTAGAAAAATACGTTTTTATACTTAAGTATCCTACAATGCACTTTTTTGGACAGACTCCTAGAATTATAGAATGGGTAAGACAGGCTCATGGAGTTAATTTTTTCATTAAAAATATTTTGCATTAAAGAATGTTGTGATTCTTTCTACAGGTCCCACATGGGACAGGAACTTTGTTTTGTTTGATGGAGCTTGTCAATGTCAGTGATTTTCTGTGTCAGTATTGTAGGTCCTGAAAATAATTGGTGTTAAATAAACATCTTGGCGACTGAGAAAAAGACAACATGGAAATGTGCTATTATTCCCTAAAACAAACCAATGACTTGGCGCAGTCACGACCTGGTAATTTGCAAGGCGGCACGGGGGTGTGCTTAAAAAAGATCTGATCCTCAGACATCTGTGGAGGGGGGACTTCAAATCGACCGTAAAGCAGTCATTGCAGCACTATGCCATCATCCCGTCAAGAAAGAATTACTTAACACCCTGAATTCACAACGCATACAAGTACACTTAAATAAACAGAGGTCGTGTGTGGAGCTTGTATGTTTTCTGTCTTAACATTACACTGTGAAAGACTTTCATACTGTGACTACCTTCTGCTACCCCCCCCCCCAACCCCCTTCTCCCTCCTCGTGACAGATGTTTGCAAGGGGATCAAGTCTGTGATAATATCAAACGGACTGGAAAGTACCATGGCCATGTGTCAATCTAATATGCGCTACGTCCCGGGAATTAACGGGTGCGCGCATGAGTAGCCTAGTCTGCCATCTCCGCCTCCAATGACGGGAAAAGCAGTCGTGGTGATGAGAGTGACAGGGCACTGCCTAAGACATATTTAAAGCTGCTGCTGCTGCTTGAGCATACATCTCATGTAAGTGCCTATAACCCAAAATTTCATCATTTGCAATTATAAATTACACTCGAAGCGAAAAGCACAACTTGGCGATGAGAAAGTTTTTGTGTTTTAGTGTTGCAGAAGAGTCTGCTTTATTTGAACGGGGATCTCCCAATTACTGATGCTTGGTTTCTTAGGCAAGGAGGAACGAAATACGCACATCTCTCTTGTGAGGATGAAGATGGACTGTATATAATTCTACAAACGGCGGTGATTTTTTTTTTTCGTTTTTCTTTTCACAGTTAAACACGGTATTTAAAAATGCACTTGATACTGTTTGCTACAGTTTTTCTCTATATCAGGAACTTTGTTGAAGCAGAACCTAAGTCCAAGTGTCCTGCACGGTGCGATGTAAGCACTTGCCCTAGTCCAAGCTGTCCAAGCGGGTACGTCCCGGACCGCTGTAACTGTTGCCTAGTTTGTGCGCAGGGCGAAGGTGATCCATGCGGACGCAAGGACGACTTGCCTTGCGGGGATGGTTTGGAGTGCAAGCACCCTGCGGGCAAGCGCCTTTCCAAAGGCGTATGCCAGTGCCGATTCACCAGCAAGGTATGCGGTAGCGATGGGAAGACGTACGGGAATGTGTGCCAACTTAAGGCGGTGAGTCGCAAGGCACAGCAGCAGGGACTCTCCGGCATCACTCAAGAGCACAAAGGCCCTTGTGAAACAGATCTAGGTAAGCTGTTAGGTGAAATACCTTTTTCGATGTTTACCTTTTTTTCAGTGTTTACTCAACAAAACTGTGAAGTCCCTTTCCTTACATGAGTAGGCTCCCATTTGTAACAGGTTATGTCTCAAGTCTAAACAAAGAAGTTCTCTTGAGTGTTTAGCTTTGTGCAAGTTGTATGTGTGATTTGGGTGTGTGTTTACAGCTAGCAGTGAGTCAGCCTTAGTCCCCCTCATCCCTTGAATCTGTCAGTGGATCTCAGCATTCCCCAGCTCAGCAGGCTTTGGCTGCTGAATGCCGGGCAGACTGTTTTAATGGACAGGCGCCTGTACAACAAGCCACAGAACCCCATGGTCTGATTCCCACAGCTCCCCCCCGGAAGCAGACCCCAGGGGTTTGCCACTGACACAACATCACACCACACACAGTTCAAAATCCTGCTGCAAATCAAGCATGGTGAACTTTGCGTGTGTATGAGGGAGGGAGACAGAGAGAGAGAGAGGGAGAGAGATGTGTGTGTGTGTGACTTTGTGTGTGTGTTTGGGGTGGTGTGGGGGGGTCTGTGTGACAAGTTGATCTATTGTCACATGTGAGTATGTGTGGGAGTGTGTGGATTGAGTGTGTTTCACATTTTTTTTCTGTGTGTGGTTGTGTGTGTGAGGCGGCTTTAAAAACGAAGCCCCTTCAAATCCTCCTCCTTTTCTCTTGGCACGTCGCAGCCCTGGGCGTAATGGGCCTCAATGGACGCTCCAGTGGGCCTCTGACCCAGGCCTCTCCCTCTGTGTGTGGGTCGGCATGCATGCATGCATGCAGGCAGCAGCAGGAGCAGCAGCTGGACATGTGGAAACCCAGTGGTGGTGATGGTGGGGAGAGAAAGAGGAAAAGGGGTTGGGGGTGGGGGGGTTGTTAACAGAAAACCTGTTGTGTGTGGACCAGCCAAAGGGCCCCGCAGAGACTTGACAGGAATTGTGGGGCGGCATGAACAGGAAGTGCCATGATAGCAGCGAGGTGTGCGGCCTTGGATGTGGGAGATGGATGACGCTCTCTGGTTGTTGTTTTTTTTTTTTGTTCTCACCCACCTTAGTCAATTGACCTACATTCTGGACACATACTTAAAAAGACAGGAGCAATGTGAATTAGTACTTAGTGAATTAGCCCAGATTAGCACTTTAAGTGGTGCTTTTTCATGTGAGTTTGAGGTGTCGGATATAAGGACACACCCCATCTTGCATCTCAAACCACCATCCAAAAATAAGTTCCAAACTTGCTGATTCAATATGCGTGTAGTCCTAGATATATAGTAAAGCATTTTCTCCTCTCTACTTACAGACAACCCCTTTCAAGCACTGCTTCCGAGCCCTGAAAAGTTTTACTTCTCAGAATCTTAAAAAACTGGAAATGGCTCTTAAATGGCGGACTCTAAATTGAAGGGCTTCGGGTATTGCTTGTATTATTTTCAGAGTTTCTGCGGCCTGTGTGCATTATAAAACCCTTAATGATTTCACTTCAAGGTTGAAAGTGGCCATGAAGAGAAAAGGGATCATACAAATGTAAACCTGTCATCGGAACTTGTGTGGAAAGAAGTTGTGGTGATGCTCAGTCTCTTAAGGACTGAACACAAATCAGAGTTTCTCTCCTGTACTTGAGCCAACTAAGTGTGATGCCTTGTCATCACTTCTGCCTTGTTGGCCCATATTGACACAAAGGTACATTTATGCATTCAGTGTTAGTTCATTGAGGTCTAACAGGGGTTAGGGGGCAATGCATACCTTGGAGGTCATTAAATAGTGGCCTCTTGGGCACTTGTAAAATGGATAACATTGCAACAGATGACTGAGACTACTGTTAGGCACAGCATGACATGATCTGAAATCTTTTAAAATTTGGGTTGGAAAAGGAAAAGCAAAGTCCAAAATCAGAGAAAGGTTTTCACTAACCGAGATAAGTGCCCATTTTGCAAATAGCCATGTAGAGTTACATAGGCACTCTCATCACTGTCATTATCTTGTCAGCTGGAAAAGAGCTGGAAGAGAGGTCCCTGCTGGACTTTCTTTCCATTGCCCAAGGCCAATTCAAGCAGGAGGTTGGTTTGATTGGAGTCCAACCTTCCCAGTGGAAAGTAGAGCACATGGCTCACCAACGTACTGTGGTGTGGAGCATCTAGCTTTTATCCATGGAGCTTGGTGAAGTCATTCAAGTGGTCATTTGTTGGTGTGTTATGTGTGTGTGGGGTTCGGGGGGGGGGGGGGGGGGGGTTGTTAGAAGTATGTCGGGCACATAATAACCATTGTGGCAGTGTGGTTTGGCTAAGGCTCAGTTTAGTTGGGTTCTAAATGAGTATCACAGTCATGCACAGACTGTTTCATAAAATATTACCTCAGGTAAAACATTGAAACAGTATTGCTTTGCTGATCGTGACTCGGCTATTCCTTGTCCCAGACAGACGGTGGGGTGAGAGGCCTCACGTCAGGGTCTCAGAAATATTTTCCTGTCAGCCATGACCACTTGGCCTAGAATCACAATAAAGCCCTTTCTTTACATCATACCACATTCATTCTCATCATTTTTGGGTCACTGGGACATTGCAAGGGTGTAACGGTAAAAAAATTACATCCTTTTGCACTTGGGATTTCAAAAGCTTTTGTGTTTGTATGTATCTTTTTGTGTCTTTGTGGTGTGTGTGTGTGTATTTGTGTGAGAAAGATATCTGATGAAGTGCCAAGGCGGCCACAGGAAATGGTCGTGCAGCTGAAAAATACGCCCAGCACTGTGCTAAAAAATACTCATGGCCAAAATAGCTGCACGCTCAGTCTCAAAGACTAACTATTATCTTAGACTGGCTTAAGTAATTATGGTGGTTAAAGACCATTACTTTGATGGAGTGGAAATTACTTTAAGTAAAGTGGTTCTTGTTGTGACTGATAATGTTCCAGCCATCCAACACAACAGTTTAACATATGTAAGGAATCAGAAATATGTCTTAGTTATTCATCCGACTGCTTGGCATTAACTGCCATTGTGTACTGGCGTGCAAAGTGGAAACAGTGTTCACATAATGTATGTATTGTTATGCGGAGAAAGAGATCACGGGTTCAGAAAGTAAGGCTAAATCCCAATGACTTCCCTGACCTTGAGCCATGAACCTTCAAAGGATTATCAATTCATCTCAATTAAATAAATGGTCTGGGGGGTATTAACCCAAATTCCTTTAGCTCAAGCTTGGAGAGTTAGGTTTTAATAAGGTGGAACAAAAAATTGACCACTATCATAATTAAGGTCAAGAAAACTATGACTGAGTAATGGGTTGTCATCCTTTAAAGTGCCCATTGAATGTCAAACCACATTTGCCTTGTTGAATTAAGGAAACTTACGGTATCCAGTGGACCATAGCAAAACTTCAACCGTTGTCTTCCGCCTCGTTCTACATGTAAATTTCAAGCTAGAAATGGCCGGGCTGAAACAGGCCAATCTGAAACGAGGTGGCTCTTGACATTGGCAGCACTAAGATACACCTCCTATATTTGCATCGTCCAACCAAAGATCGTTTGGAAACGTCTCTGGTCCAATCCCCTGTTGCTTCATGAATTTACCAGGGGAGGCGGGAATTACAAATATTTTCGTTCTAAGCCTTTTAAATGAGCCTGTAAATAACGCGCTAGCAGTGCTCCCGGGTCACTTTCAGACGCACAAATTTGCATACACTATTATTGAGGCTCAAAGAACTATTTATGATGGTCAAAAATGTGGTCTATGGGCCCTTTAAGTATTTAAGGGGTTAAGGGCTTATAGATTTTGGGATTCTATGTAAAAGTCTTGCCATTAACCTGTAATCTCTCTGTCTGTGTACTACTAATTAGTTGACACAACTGGCACAAGAGTCGTGCAAATTAGAATCAGCTTGTTTGCTTAATAGTTGGATTCAAACATGCCTCTAATCTTGAGTAACATGCACCTTTGTTTTTGCTAGTATAGGTCCAACACATCCCAACAGTCCACGGTACAAGTTTAACTTCATCGCTGATGTGGTAGAGAAGATTGCTCCAGCTGTGGTTCACATTGAGCTGTTCCTCAGGTAAGTTGCTTTGTCCAGTTGTTTCACAGTCGTGTGTGTGTGTGTATGTGGGTCTGTGCATGAATGTGTGTGAGGGCATTTTTTTCAGTCTCACACTCACCTTTTCCCTCTTAATCTTAAAGTGAAATTAAAGTTTTTGTAAATGTGTGTGTGTGTGTGTGTGTGTGTGTGTGTGTGTGTGTACACACATAAACACACATTTACAAAAACTTTAATTTCACTTTATGATTAAGAGGGAAAAGGTGAGTGTGAGACTGAAAAAAATCCCCTCACACACATTCATGCACAGACCCACATACACACACACACACGACTGCGAAACAACTGGGCAACATAAAAATGATGCCTTGCAGCTGCAGGGGTTTGTTATTTCAACCTAAAGCTAAGGTTGTTCTTTTTGGGGTTCTGCTCTGAATGCAAACAGAAGGCAGGTGGCTCTGTCTCTGTCTAAGATAAAAAGATACAAAAGTGGAAAGTTGGAATCAGAACCCTGATGTTTCATCTATAGGGATTATCACACACTGGCCTCATTTTAAAATAAACAGGATTATTCAAAGAACCCTTCCCTTCCCTACTTTAATGCTTTATGACTTAGAATCTTGTCCATTCATCCATAAACCCATGCTTGAACTAATGAAGAACTTGCTTTTTGTAACTTAGGTGGAAAAAAGCCTGTGGAAAATTCCTTTAACGATGACTACCTCGTGTCCTAGTTGGTTCCAGTCACCCCAGAGTTTTTGCATGTGGTCTATATAAACCTAGTCAGTGAGGCTATTGGGCAGCTGGAATAGAGGATGGCTTGGGGATGTGTACCAAGACTCATAAACATCTCACTTATAAACTTTAACCTCTAACCTCCATCCACCAGTCCTCCTCATCAACACCCCTCCACCTCTCCACCCTACCCTCACCCTCCTCTTTTCCGTCTCCAGACATCCTTTGTTTGGCCGAACGGTCCCCCTATCCAGTGGCTCTGGCTTCGTCATGCTTGATACAGGCCTGATCGTCACCAATGCCCATGTGGTCTCCAGCACCACGCCCGTGTCTGGACGGCAGGAGCTTAAGGTCCAGATGCACGATGGCCAGGTGTACGAGGCCACCATCAAAGACATCGACAAGAAGTCTGACATCGCCACCATCAAGATCCACCCCCAGGTGGCAGGATGTTTACGATTATTATGTGGTCTATGTTGTTTTTTTCCCCCTTTGGTATTAGATTGTGTTTACATTTAAGGGAAACAAGAACTCAGCCAGAGACTATAATTACTGTCTGACTGTGGGTCATTAATTTGCTTGGTTTAGTAGATGTTTATAAGGTTTGTCTTGAATTGTAACCATGGTTATTATTTTACTGGACTGACTTTGGGTGGGGAACGTTTAAATTTGTCCTCTCAGCTCCTGTACTCATGTGTTTTCATTTAACCTCTCTCTGTCTCTCTCTCTCTCTCTCATTCCTTCCATCTTTGTCCTCCTTTCTCTCTCTCTCAATTCTTACTCTTAGACATCCTTCTTCCATTGTCTCACTACCCTAACACATGTGTTTGCTAACTTACAGTATGTTTGTTTATATGACTCTCTCTCTCTCTCGCAGAAAAAGCTGCTTGTGCTGGTTCTAGGTCACTCTGCAGACCTGCGCCCCGGTGAGTTTGTTGTTGCCATCGGCAGCCCGTTTGCCCTTCAGAACACCGTTACCACGGGCATTGTCAGCACGGCGCAGAGGGATGGCAAGGAGCTGGGCATCCGCGACTCCGACATGGACTACATCCAAACAGATGCCATCATCAACGTGAGACGGCGGGGGTGCTAATTGCTTAAACCTGTTTATGCTAACGTTAATGAGCATTACTCACGTAACAGTGATAGTAAGCTACTTCATGTCTGCATACTGTATGTGGGAATGTCTAGAGGCAGAAAGGCTGACTATTTATTTAGATAGTTACACATGTTTTTCAAGTCTTCTCATTTCACATCATAAAAATGTCATGCTGTCTTAATTAGTTTAAAAAACACACATTTAAAACTGACACACTGTTTTGTATTCATTTCTTCAGTATGGGAATTCAGGTGGACCTCTGGTAAACTTGGTAAGTGGGGTCAACTCATAACTTGATTTAAGATGATATTTGATTCTGATAAATGATTTTGACTGCATATGGCCTTGACCAGTGACAAATGGGAATTTGCTCTGGATTTTTTCAGGATGGGGAAGTGATTGGAATCAATACCTTAAAAGTGGCAGCTGGAATTTCTTTTGCTATTCCTTCAGACAGGATAACGCGCTTCCTCAACGAATCCCTTGGAAAACAAAGCAAAGGTATTTGAATATTTCAAGCTTTTACAATTCACCATTTTTATGTTTCAGTTTCAGACATTTAAGACCTTATATGTACTTAATATCTTTATGTTCTCTTTCTAGATATTCGGAGTGTCAAGAAGCGTTTCATTGGAATACGCATGTTGACCATCACACCAGCGTATGTTCTGAGATAGCATCAACACACACACACACACACACACAGACACACACACACACACACACACACACACACACACACACACATCAGAATCAGGTTTTACTGCCCAAGAATAGACAAGCAACAAAGACATGAAGTAGTCCTATTCTGCAAGAACAAAAACTCAGCTTTGTTCTAAAACAAAGAATAGAAAGGCATTTTGTCCATCATAACTTCTACCATTCCAACAAATATTAACATTATCAAGTATTTCAGCTTTCAGTGACCAGAGAAACTAGCAATGCTATTACTGTGGATGGAAAGTCCAGGCATCATAACCACAGAAAATGCATAGGACTACTTACTGTCAGTTCTTTTGACAACATGCCTCTCATTCATAAATAATTGTGAACGCTTGCACCCAGCACTAATAAATAATAGCGCAATAAAGATGATATGTGTTGTTAATATTGGCACCAGTCAGGCTTGGTGTGAGGTTGTAAATTCACATGACTGCTGGCTCTCTCCTTGTCTCAGCCTGGTGGAGGAACTGCAGCAACAGAACCCAGACTTCCCCGAAGTCAGCAGTGGGATCTACGTCCACGAGGTGGTCCCCAACTCCCCTGCTCAGAAGTAGGTGGTCTTCCACAGCTGCCGCCGCCACATGGATGGCAAATTCCATGCTTTTCACTGAGGTTAAACTGTTATGTGGGATTGAGGGTTCACGTGGGAGACTTTTTTGGGGGGATGAGGAATCATTATCCGATTAAATTCATGAAAATCTTTCCCTTCTTAGATCTGAGAAAACATGTTTGTTCCAAGAAATTAACAGCCTTTAATTGGATTGTGCCTAAAATAATTAGTAGTTGCACTGTAATATAGATTTAGCCTACAGTATATTCAAAAAGCCTTCTAGTCATTAATCATCCATTAGGCCTACATTTATTAGCTATGAATTACATTGGTCCGGGCCACTCTCCTTTATGGCACTATAGTTAAAGTAGATTTATACATGTCGCTGTTCCTAAAATAAGTGTTCTTCACGGATGTAAATATATTCAGACCTGTGCTCTTTTAGCCACTAAAATGCCAAGCTACTGTATAACATTTGCTTTCTATTTCAGGGGCGGCATCAAAGACGGCGACATCATTGTGAAGCTGAACGGCATGCCCCTCTTAACAACCTCTGACCTGAAAGAGGCGCTGATGGAGGAGACGGCACTTTTACTGGAGGTGCGCCGCGGAAACGACGACCTGCTCTTTAACATCCAGCCGGATGTCATCATGCATTGAGCGACTGATCGTGCGCAGAGAAGATCCAAATCGCCTCTGATGCCGAGGATGAGAGCGCTGTTTGAACAGCAAAGCGGAAGACGTTGTAAGGCCCGGACATGTGGCCAACCCTGAAGCCTTATCAAGAAACAGCTGAAATGAACAGCCGGCCAGTTTGTAGGCCTATAAGGCGCTATTCAAGCACATGACATTTTTTACTCCTTAGATCTGAGTTGTTTGGATTGTTCAAATTTGTGTTTTCTTTCCATGTTATTGGTGACGACGTACTGTAGCTACTCATTTTGACACGCCTACTGCATTAGCCAGCAGGTGTTAAAGACACAAAGCAATGTATCACAACAGCAGGTTTACAGTATTAAGATACTTTATCACTGACGGTTCGCTGGGACATATGAAGCACTTGGGTTTCTCTGAAAGCAGACGCATTTGATACTGTGGAGAGGCTGCAGCCAACGTGTCATAAGCCTAGTTCAAAGCAAAACTTCTGCCTTCAGTTTCCTCAACAGTGAAAGCACAGCCAAGACACATAAGTCACAATTCTGTCACTAAATAGGTTTCCATCTAACGTTTTATGTTGCCATTAACTGCTTAAGTCAGAAGGTTTTATGGGGTATAACTCTCAGTGTCCATATGGTATGGCATTAAAGTTGCTGGAAGATGTATTGACATATTGAAACATGTATTGCCCTTACAACATTTTGACAAAGTTTTGGCTGGTCAGGACCCCTATAACTAATTACCTCTGCATAAAAAAGTGAATGGACGCACATGCAGATATCTATATTCATGAGCCTACTTTTCATAAATGCCCATCAAATCATCGAATGAACTGAATGGAAACCCACTTACTGGCCTGGTGTTTGGCTAGACACAAATAACAAATGTGAACAAACATATGGGAAATCTCAATGCATGAAGGGAAGATGAGACTAAAAGGCTGGTTATTTTTCTTTCATGAGAAAAAGTGGGACCAAAGCATTGTATGTTTATTTTTGCTTGATCTTGTTTGATTTTTGTTTGAGCTCTTGTTTTGTTTAGATTTCATTAGTGCTTTTGAAATGATCAGCTGGTTAGTCTTTAGGAATTAGACATTAGGAATCTGTATGTGGGATCATCATCATCAATTATGGGTCTACACCTATTTTGGTATTTGGCTGAAATATTTAGCTGAAAGTAACTTCAATATTGTTATTTTGTTGCAGTTTCATTGTCTCAGTTTGCTCCAAGTTTAAATTGGAACGAGAGAAAAAGGAGAATTCATGGGAATTCTGTCCTGGATTCCAGTTAGACTCCTCGCCAAACTCATTTCCTCTTTATTACACTGTGGTTTAATCAGTCACCTGGAGCTATGTGTGATTTAAAACGAAGGTAAATTAAAGTTGTGTATCCTCCAGGCTGTGTATGCTGTTTACCATTTCTACATAATAAATAAGGTGGCATTGGTTTTCAGTGGCTCACTGTCTGAGAAACTATTCCATGTTTGTTTATCCTCACTGATGTTTTAATTAGGCCAACTGCAGAGTCTATTAACAGGCAAAACCCGGCTCTCTCAGCCTGCGAGCAATTTGTTGCCTGCAATGAACTGTAGTAGACCCCTAAGGCAGACAAACAAGTCTGTACACACACACACACTGTACACACTATGTTAATTCAGAGTTATTTGCGGAAGGGTGTACTTTAAATAGCGGGGTCAGTTGCCGTAATTGTGTTGTGAATTGGAGCCTGTCTTGCTGGCTAGTTGCACTTAATAGGAGAACTTGAAAACCAAGGAAGTGATGTCAGTGTTGTTTAGGCAAGCTGGGATGCCATTTCCATTTCATTCAGTCGGGAGAAAAAAGTACACTCTACTAGAAAGTCTGTCATGCAAGGTGTGGTGCACACTACAGCCCACAATATTGCATGCCATGATGAGCAAAGCTTTGGACCATGATCCCTCGATAAAACATAACTGAAGAAATGAGAAGAATTAATCTAACCAATAAAATCAATGGAAACAGAATCCCTGGTAGATTAGCTTTGACAGATTTGGCAAGATGGGGCTGAACAGACTTAAAGGAGAAATCTATCTGGCATGATTTAGGTCCATGGCCCTTAATGTTTGAGGTTACTGAGTGTTGTCTGTGGGAAAACCAATGAGGAAATTTGATACAGCACAGGCCAAACAGCAAACCTGCAGCCAACGTTAACTCAATGGGGTAAAGGCAAAATGAAACTGTATGAGAGTGCGTCATTCAGTTAGTCTAGTCACATGGATTGATTTGTTCGGTGACACTTTATTTAGAGGTCTTCCTTAAGTATACCACCTCAAGTGTTACCATTTTATCTTCAAGAATGAAAAAATGTCCAGTCCAGCCCATCTTTATTTAAAGTGGCCCGATAGTGTCTAACAAAAACAACTTGTTTGGTAGCATGTGTAGCCTACATCTGTTGTTGAGGGGATTTCATCTTCTTCCCTGCCTGCTCTTGGATGCAACGATTTCTGAGTCACCCACTGTTTAAGTCATCTGAAAGGAGGTTAGTGCGTGAGTGTGTGTGTGTGTGGTGGGGGTGGGGGACAATTCGCTGGCAAAATTGTGAGATGGAAATTTTTGCCATGGCTCACGGGATTGGGCCTTGT
>JAGFZM010002838.1:16430-39204 GCA_017657215.1 Limnothrissa miodon | reverse complement strand
GTGTGTGTGTGTGTGCTCTGCTCTCCTGTTCGTTGAATAACAGGTATATGCCATAAATGAGGAATAAACTACTTTGTTGTTCCTGAGAATCCTGGTGTGTCTCTCATTGTGCACAACACAACGCGGCTAAGTGCAGGCAGAGCAACACCCGTTACAATCAGAAGAGAAAAACATTTGACAAATGCATTGAAATTAAAGAGGATGAGAACTTTGCGCAGTTGTAGGCTACTCACGGTGCCTGTGCAACTCTGTGGAAGTGAGATTGATATTTCATTGATTGAGAGGCGAAAAAAGACCCATTCAAAGTGTTTTGCCATCAAAATCAATCAATAAATAAATTAATAACATGTGCCTACACACTCACATCCTCGCGCGCGCACACACGCTTCTCTTTCTCATGCAAAAAAATCGTCTCTTTTCTAGATTCACGTGACTGCACGTTGATGAATATTCATCTCCGTTGCGCTGATCACAGAGTTTTAGTCACTATCTAATTGCTATCTGGTGAATCAATGCGATTTTGACGTTCTAATGCCCTGTGATGAACTGTGACAAAATGAGTTTGAACGTAGGCTACAGTAGCCTAGACGTAGTCATACCTCAATTCCACAGCCAGCTTGCTTGGTGCTTAGATTCACAAACTCTTAAATAAATTACAAACCGTCAAACCTTTAGAATAATAAAACATAACATAGAATGACAGAATTATGAATTTGTACATTGCCTAAAACCTGCATGACAAAAAGTGTGCTGTGAGGTGTGAAAGTTTATAAATCAGACCACATTTATTTTCCTAAACACATGAGTAAATGTCTTTAATGAACATTAACTGTGAATGTGATAATTTACCTTCAGAATTTTTTTTTATTTTTATTTCGCTCGCTCGCTCCATATTTTTCCTGAAAAAATCCGAGAACCAACTCATTTTATTGGTGTGGCCTAACGTCTCCAGTTACAAAAACACCTCTTCACTGCTCCCCATTTATGTTACAAAAGCACTTTATCACATTTGTACATTCATCACAATAATTTCACCCCAATTATAATTTAAATATATAGTAATATATATTATTAATAATTATATAATTATGATGTATTATTACCAGTATTTATAGAAATGTACCACAATTGGGAAAGTGCCTGAAACTTCCTTAAAGGTCTCATTCCATCGTATTTTCATTAATTTTGTGGTGGTCTCTTGTCTAAAATAATGTAATGAGAGTTTGTTTCGACAAAAAATATGCTGTGGTTGCCTTGTTTCAAGCTATTTTAGTTAGGTGAAAACGAGAGCAGGGATAGCTCGAGAGGATTCTTATGAATATTAAACCGGCACTAAGCAACATTCTGTTTTTCTCTCTCACGAGCTCCCTCTAAAGACCGCTGTATTGCATAGTATTGCACTGCATTCTATTGGAGGCGGTCCACGCTGCTGAACATTGCAAGTGCTGTATCTACCGCTATTGGCCACGGTGCCGCCTACACCATTCGTTCGCCGTGTAATGACTAATTTTAGCATCCTAAACAGTATGAAACGGATTAATTAAATGAAAAATGTTGCATAGTGGGCCATTAATGATATGCAAATGTATCGCCTTTGATTGGCTAACAACACTGTGACGCTCCCTCTAGTGGGTCTGTCTGCAGGCAGCCTAACTTTTTCTTGAGGGCGTTAACTGCATAGCTAATGTTCAAATTGACGTACATTTGTACAGCTTTTCCGATTCGCTCGTTTTTCCCGGCAGTTTTCTGTCACAGGCGAATACAGACTACAGGGGTAGGAGAGCATTTTGATGTTGAGCATAGAAGTACAACTTGGGCTGACCTATGGTAATGTAAAAACACCAAGTCTTAAATGGTTTATTTTGGAAGGAGACCTTTAAATATGCATGGTGCAATTTTTTCCTGTTATATTTATTCACCACTAGATGGCCTTAGTACGCATTAGAATCTTAAGTGAGGCCTTGTGAAATGAACCTTTTTGAAACACATTTTGGTGAAAAGCTTCAAAGCTTCAACAAAGCCTCATCTTGCCATCACTAAAGGAAAGTGTAGTATGTGTGGGATGGACCAGAGGGTGTGCTGTTTGTAGACCCATCTGAATTTCAGTGAAAAAAGAAAAAGGTTATCTTCCTCCAGCCTTTGGCCTCTTTATGGAGGTTTCTGTCATGTTTGGAAGACGCATCAAATATGGCCTGGTTTTAACCAGCTGGATGAGGGCACCTAAGTCCTTGTCAATGCGACTTGAGCGACGAAAAAAGGCTTTGAAGAAGTCGCATAGTATCCCGCTCTTTCACACTTTTTGGAGTCGCGGCCAGTTAGGAATCGAAAGTTAGTTTAGTAGAAAATAAAGTGATCAAAATGATTTTGTCGCACACATTCAGTCACGTCACTTGCAGTTAGGACACAATGTAATTTCTGATCTTGCTTTCTAAATGTTTGTGTTTAGTTTAGGATAGAAGGATGTTTTAATGGTAAATATAGTCAGAAACTCTCAGTAACCATTTAATAGGATTATGAGTATATATATGATGAGACAGAAATATAAACTGGTGGACAAATGAATGGTTTATTTAACAATAAGTCTTAAATGCTAAATATAAATTGCAGTTAAAAGGAATGCAAGCAATAATCAAATAAAACCTAAATCATTAGATTACCACAGAGGTATTAGTAGTCTGCTCCGTACATAGCGAAATTAAACAGAACAGCATTACATTCAACCAATATATATGCAGAAAATTACATTGCACGTGTGCTGTCTTCTATTCAGTAATTCTATTTTTATAACTTGACTGGGCCCAGCCACAACCAGGAACTTCCTCTCCCACAGATGGCGGAGGGTGTTAACTGGTTAACTGTATCCTCGTGAACATGTACTTCATGCTCACTGGCAAAGACATTCATTCAAACAAACAGCGATGCTCAGAGGTCAATTAATTTGAGAATGGCTGAAGACTAATGATCACTGTTGAAAATAGTTTAAAAACTGTATTGTATGGTTTAAAACTATCCATCCTTATTCATTTGTACTAATATTGCAAAAGAGAGAGAGAGAGAGAGAGCATGAAAAAAGCAGTTTAGCAAACATGACAGGCTGAACTAACCCACATGCCAAATTAATCAAGATAAAATACAACCGTGATATCTTGTTAGGGGGTATGTTTTAGAAGTACCAAAAAAAAAACAGACTACACAACAGCATATCCCTGTCTAAAAAATAAACAATAATGATTTCAACAATATTAATGATATAACTAGACTGCATTTTCTCGGCAGAAACTGCAAAAATGGATTTGCCACCAGAAACCCCCCCTGGTAAGATTGGGTAATACATTCTCAACAAATTCACTGTGATATCCACTCAGTTGTTTATGCTTTGGTAAATAATATTTGTTGTCTGGTGCAGGAGTTCAGGTTCTGGTGAACTGCATCAGGTTGGGTAGTTTGGGGGTTCAGGTTCTGGTAAATATCATCACGTTGGGTAGTTTGGAAGTCCTGGTTCTGGTAAATGGCATCAAGCTGGTAAGTTAGGGAGTCCTGGTTTAGGGAAACAGAAATGGTGGCAGGTTGTGTTTTTTTTGTTTCTTTTCATACCCACTATACCATTACTGTATATCTAATCCTTTATATCTATGTGCTTGGGTGCACGTGTTGCATTATGTGCCTCTGCATTATGTGCCTCTGTATATCTATATGTATATTGATATTTATCAGTGCCTGTATGCATATATGTATACAGGTTAGTATGTCTATCATTCCTCCATCTATTATCAATGGAATAAGCACAGCAGTAGCGGTGTAGTCAAAGACTAATTTCCCTCTAAGACAGAATGGATAAATAGAGTATTGTACCTTTTTCTGTGATATTCATATTGTCATCTCAGTTACAGCCTGACATTTTGCTGGGATTTCAAGTAGTCAATTTTGCTTTGATGTTGCACTTTACTAGCCTGGGCCCACCCATACTTCCTGTGACGCTACATTCAATTTCGCGAGCAAGTCAGTATGGCCTAAATCCATTTAGAGGAATTATTTTTCCCAAATCTGAGGGCACCAATGAGAAATGAGCTTACGTATACGTCATCGGAATGAGTGGTCTGATTGGTTGTAGATTCATCAAGTAGTATACAGAGGCATCTGATCTTCCAGAAGACGTTTAGTAATGAAGGATGGCCAGACTAAGCTCCTAAGGCTTTACAGCAATCTCAGTAACCTCACAGTATGGGAGCTTTGTTCAAATTCACCAGTTTTCTTCTAAGTTCAAAATACAGAATATTTTTGAAGGAGGGAACACCAATCGATCGAACGTGTTTATGACACTTTTGTAGCCATGCACAACCTCTCCTAATGATTTTTACAGTAAAACCGATGACGGTGTCATCGAAGATAGCTTACAACTCTGTTATCCCTTTTGGTCCTTCGTTCTTTGTAGTGATGCCTGATAAATAAAAAAGAAAACATGTTTATTGCAAACACAACTTTAAAAAAAAAGATCCTCTCTCAATCTCTCTTCAATCACCATCTTCTGCATCAATCTCTCTCCACGTACCTCATCCAGACCGCAGCACAGACCAAAACCAGCACTCCACAGGCTGAGGCTGAAACTGCAACCATAGCAACCATCACAGGACTCAGAGCTCCTGCAGCCAAGTATTCAATAGAGTATTAGTGAAATAAGAATGATGGAAGGAGGTTAAAGTTAAGTCTGTTTATTGTAAATTTCTCTACATTTACTGGACATACAGAGGAATCGAAATTAAGTTTCTAGCTATCCCACAGTGATGCGCACGGTCAAGAAAGGCCACTGCGTCTACTCGTGCCGCCTCCTTAAGGCATTCGTCCAGACACACACACATTCACACACTCCCACACCAGTGGAGGAGGCTACCATGCAAGGTGCCAGCCATCCACCCACCAGGAGCAATAAAAAAAATAAAGGTGGCCAATGAGAGGCTGCAGGATTTTAGCATAACAAATTAAACTAACAATCAAACTAAACTAACAATCGGGACTAAAACATAACAACAAGAAGATCTCTCAGCAGGAATTGAATGTGTGACAGTTGCACAATTCTTAGTCCACTGCACTAACCACTCACTCATAAAGATGCATTGATTTTGGTTTATTTATAAATGTATGTCGTTTTCAGTACATATTTAATATTAATTCATATGGCAGTTACGGCCTTCGGTCATTAATTTCCGTGAAGGTACATGATCGTGTGGGCAAAGATCAGTAAAAGTTGCTAACAATGCCACACTGGCTTAAGTGAAACGGTCGTTCGTCTGTCATGTCTGACTAGTGTTATAAAGAAGTAATCCATTTGGGACAACACTGAACATTGAAAATGCACACTACAGCACTAAGTGCTCAGTGGACACAATCAAACCGGCTGAAACTGCAGCTAAAGCTAGGACCAGAGTCACTTCTCTCACAGGACTCCTGGCATCTTTAACAAATGAAAAGAGTTGGGGGCACTGATTAATTAACTAATTAATAAATCAACTAATTAAAACACGAACCTGAATTGACAAGAAACTGAATTGCTCTATGACATACCTACAACTATGACTGTTATTGGTCTGGACTTCTCGGCACCAATTTTGTTCTGGGCCTCACAGACATACTGGCCTCCATCCTCAAATGTAATGTTTGCGAGGATGAAATTCTGGCCGGATCCAATAGAGGCGCCGCCTCCAATCTTAAACCAGGTGTGGTTCTCCACTGGTGGGTTGGCCTCACTGCTGCAGGTCAGAACCACTCGGCTTCCTTGACGTATCACACCTGAGTGACTGCTTAGGACTGTTGTGTTCTGTGGGGGATCTAGTTGGATGAGAGAGAACTGAGGGAATTAAAATCACCCCCATCAACAAACGCAGTTTTGTTCATGGTGACATGTTGATGTCTTTGAAACTCACATAAAACCTGGACAGTAGCAGGTGGAGATTGGTGTTGACCAATTGTATTATTTGCATGGCACTGGTATTCTCCACTGTCCTCAGAACGGATGTTACTGAAGGTGAGTGTCTTCTCCTTCCCTGACTTCAGTTCTACAGCTCCATTATTCTTGATCCAGTTGTATGTATGGACTGGTGGATGAGCTTCATTCATGCAGGTAAGGGTCACATTACTTCCCTTGATTATGTTTCCAGATGGACTAATTTTAATTTGCATACTCTGTGGAGGATCTATCCCGCAAAACAAACAAACAAAATAAATAAATAAATAAAAACAGCAAGGTCAGAAAGAAAGATTACTAAAAAGCTTTTCAATGTTTAAAGATTCTAATAAATAGTGATGTTTGTGTTCAAGGATGTAGCAAGCTGTTAGTAGCAGGAGAAACAAAGAAACAAGAAAATGGTCTTGCCTGGGCAGGGTTCTGCTCCTGCCAGAGTTAGCACATAAACTTCTGACTAGAGTCCAAAAACAAATTGTTTTTGAAATGTCATACTGCAAATTTGTTAGACTCACACTCCACACTGATCCTTATAGGTGGAGAAGGGAGACGTTCATGTCCTTTAACAGCACAGGTGTAGTTGCCCTCGTCCTCTCTGCTGACTGGGTGGAGCTGCAGCTGGTTGGAGAAGATTATCCTCTTCTTCTCTAACTGACGTCCATCTTTACTCCACAAGAATGATGGGTTTATGGTCGGATTACAGGTGGCCTCACAGGTGAGCTTTACGTTATCACCTTTTCTTACTGGACCACTTGGAGATGCAACCTTTAGATCTATGAAACAGAAATTTCACTCTGGGGTAAATATGGAAGCTTTCAAAGGATTATTGGTTTTAAAGGTGCTCTATGAGATATTTCAGGATTTTAGCGGGATTTTCAGGATTTTATTTTTATCACAAATCGTAGGCAGCTCCCCTTCATCGGGTAGTTTTCTGGCCCCTGAATACATGAGAAACCCTGGTCTCTAACAACAACACAAGGCTGTAATACTCAAACGAACACTCAAACAAACCTAAACACAACAATGTTTAGGTTTGTTTTGTTATGTTTAAGTTCAGATCCCCCTATCGCTAGCGTTTGTTTGAATACACCACTCAGGTTCGAGTTATTACAGCCCCTGTGTTGTTTTTCGAGCTAGCTGATAAAGGGGAGATGCCTACGATTTAAGATTAAAATGAAATTGCGCTAAAATTCTGCAACATCTCATAGAGCACCTTTAATGGTCACCATAGTGACCGTTAGGATTCTACAAAATATAATATCCATATCAATATCTTATTCCACTGCTGAGGTGTTAAACTGTGGTAAGTGCTACAGTGGAGGTGAATACAATGCATATTAGCAAAAAGAGAAATAAAAAATTCACCTGTAACTGAAATTTTCACTCCAGGTGTCCCGATGTATGTTTGAACATTAGTTTTAACCCTGCAGTAATACTTCCCTGCATCTGATTGTTTCACTGACTTCATACTTAGAGAGCAGTGTTTATCTCTACAGTTCACACTAACTCTATCTTTATACTGAGACAGCTTAGAGATATCAGCATCTCTAACAGTGGGTGACTTTATCCAATAGACTGTCTGCACTGTCAGATGAGAGGGGTACGTGTAAGAGCAAGACATGTCCACTGTAGATCCCTCTAAAGCACAGATACTCTGTGGGGAGTAAGACACACTCCGTCTTCTTTCACCTGGAACACAACACAGAGGGAACACTTTAGGTCATGAGCCATAAAGTACTGGGCAAAGTGAAGCTATAAACTGTGTAATGAAATGTATCAAGGGATACATTTTAGGGTTCTTCTTACTACGTAAGTTTGCTGGAATATCATAAGCTACATAAAAGTGATCTGCTAAATTTGTTACATTTGTCTAATCTAACACCCTTCCAGTAGGTTAAGCCAGGTCTTATATTCAGCCAATAAGTTAAAAATAAGTTAAAAAATCCTGAATGAATGAAGATTCTCATCATTCAGGTAATGGTTTTACAGTCGTTGTTATAGTTATGGGCAACTGGACTTGTTTCATTGTCAGAAAGCTTCAACAGTTCCAACTAAGGCTACGTTTACACATACCTGGGTATTTTGATAAACTAATATTTTCTTCCCTCCGTTTTCCAAAATAATTGCGTGCACACACCATCGTTTTCAAAAAAGTTTCCGTTTACATTAAGCTGCATAAATATGCTGTCGAGAGCCGTCATACCTACGTTAAGCCTATGGGCTACAGTGTAGGAAGAAGGAGAAAGCCATACAAGCCAATCAGAAGCCTCACGCCATTCCTCCGGGACAACCACCTCATTTTCAAAGTTCTCCCACCAGACAGCAGTCCGCCCAGGTCGGACCCTAAAACTACGTTTTATCTGTTTTTCGCAGTTTACACGCAAACGTGAATACGGAGTTTTCCAAAATCTCCACTTTTGCCGGAGATTTCAGAAAGAATCGTTTTCAGAGGTGACATCTCCGTTTGTGTGTAACAAATTTTAGACTGGCAGTGTTAATGCAGATATATTGAGACATCTCCCAGGTCAGTTTGGGAAGATTCTCATTCATCCAGGTCATGGTTGTCAAAGTGTTCAGTTACATGCACCTGGACTTTTTATTGGAGCTTAAAAGATCATTCACTCTCTTTCCAGAAAGCTTGAAAAGTTCTTACTGGAGAGGGGTCTCCTCTTCCTGGTGTTCCCATCTCGGAAAAACTTTTGAGGCTTTCTGGAGAAAAGAGTGAAACGTCTTCAAAATCCCAAAAGAAATCTTCTTGTCTATAACTGAAAACTTTGACCATCTATAGCGTCTTCCACTCAAAATGATCAGAAATTAATTTAACATCCATGTATCCATGTATGTTATTGATTGTTTTTACTCTTGTACACATTGTACTCACTGTCACATTCTCGCCATTTTCCTTGGTACTGGTAGGTAGTGGAACACCATAGACTGCTAGAACTTACAGTAGTGCAGTCTGTGTATGTATTTCCATCATAAAGGAATGGGAACACACAGGGATTCCCTGGATCTGTTTCCATTGTGACCATAGAAACTGCATCAGATAACAGACAGTAAGTACAGAATGAGTGACAGCAAACAAAGAAAGTAGAAAGTTGTTGCATTTTTACAAGGTGCGTCTTCACACATGTAAAAATACAATTCATGAGCATTTGGCATTGGCATTTATATGTTAATATGCAAAAAAAGTATACAGGTAGTGTGCAGATTGAAAAGGTTAAAATAATTACTGCATGCATATCCATTTCAGCTGCCTCTCAGCTTCTCTCTGTCACTCATACTTCATTACATATGAGCTGTTTGTTTGTTTGTCTGAAAGCCCCTGTAGTGGGTTCTGAGGACAGCTACAGTAAACAGATACCTGGGGCTTTCTCTTCATTCCCTCTCTGATAACTCAATATCTGCTCTTTTCCTCAAGCAATCAGACTGTTAATGGTATGCTGCAAGGCTACCTATGCTCTGTCTTTTGTTGTCTGTACGGTCTCTTTAAACTTGAGGTGTCTAACTCATTTTTACCACAGATATGTGACAAGGTTTAGACAGAGATTCTTAAGTTGAATTTAATACCCTTTTTTAAACTAACAGCATGTTTAAACTGCATAAATGACATATTTCCTCACAATTTATCTTTATTTATTGAATGATGCATAAATGACAATAAAACCCACTTGACGACCCAGCCACAGCAAAAGGCTGTGACCAATTTAGGTTCACCTACACAAATTTCTTGCAGAGAAAAACAGAACTGGTTTTTATGTGAAATATCAAAGTCAGCATTAAGGTTTACCACCAAAAGATACAATACAAAACAGTTAGGGACCTTTCTGTTTTGTTTTTTTGTTTGTTTGTCTGAGTCCTACCTTTTGTTTGTCTGAGTCTTACCTTTAGTCATCATAAGAAGAAGTACAGTGTGAAATGCAACAGTCATCGCTGGTCGATTTTCCTGCAGCAAGAAACCGTCAATGAGTGAAGTAGAACACACTGAGCCTGTCATTGTTAAAGGAGAAGTCCGGTGTGATTTGGACCTGGACTGTACTGGAAGATGTTACAGAGTACAAACATATATCCAATAACCACCTCCGTTCACCCCCAGCATTCCGCATTAAACCGTTTTTAGCCGAAGCTTTCATTAACCTTACACAGCTAGCTATAGGGGCACAGCTTAGTCTATGAAGATAAATCGCTTTTTTTACACCATTATCAAGGTTCAAAGTAACTCCACACTTCATTGGTAGACTTCTGAGGGCCCTGACATTTAAAACGAGACAATGAGAATTTTGAAAGTGTACAGGTACTTTATTAAAAAGACCTTAAATACAGACAGTAACTTCTCAGAATTTCCCGGTCACCGCCTTCTTGAAATTAAATCCCGATAAGTGGATTGATGAACAGATAGGACAGGGGAACAGACTGAAAATTAAATTCTGTTGAAGTGCTTGGATTTCATCTGAAAATATGTGGATACTATCTACATTAGCACTAAAACACCAACAAATGGTGAAACTTAAAAGAGTTTGACCAAAGACATTTATAAAGTTGTAGCTCGTCAATCGACTTATCATGGTTTAATTTCAAGATGGCGGTGACTGGGAAATTCTGAGAAGGTACTGTCTTTATAAACTCTCCTTTTAATAAAGTACCTGTACACTTTCAAAAATCTCATTGTCTTGTTTTAAATGTCAGGGCTCTCAGATGTCTACCAATCTAAAGTTACTCTGAACCTTGTTAATGGTGTAAAAATAGCGATTTAGCTGCATAGACTATGCAATGCCTCCAGTGTAGCAGTGTAAGGCTAATGAAAGCTTTGGCTAAAACGGTGTAAAATGCGTAATGCTGGGGGTGATCGGAGGTCGGTATTGGATATACACTCAACAAAAATATAAATGCAACTCCTTTGTTTCTGCTCCGATTTTTCATTAGATGGACTTAAACATCTAAAATTCATTCCAGATACACAATATTACCATTTCTCTCAAACATTGTTCACAAATCAGTCTAAATGTGTGATAGTGAGCACTTCTGCTTTGCTGAGATTATCCATCCCACCTCACACGTGTGCCACATCAAGATGCTTATCTGACATCATGAGTAGTGCACAGGTGTACCTTATACTGAAAGGGTCATCGCATACCGCAACCGTAAACTTTCTTTACCTTGCAACGCGTTTTATTGAGAAATTGCATACAGTTCAGTTTGACTACATGAAGAGGGGTGACCGTTACTTTACTCTTTACATTATTGTATTTTTAGACTTGGACGGCGTAGAAAATCACTACGAATCACTGTTTACATTTCCTTTGCCGAAAGAATAGAACCACAGTGAAACGATTTGCAGTGGAGGTTGGGTTCTGCTGTAGCAAATGTGTTGCTGGTATGGGTTGATCCTGATTTACTCAATTAGTGCTTTACAAAGAACACATTAATCCACAATAACCCCTCTGCTGCACTGGATGGGTACTCTGGTGCCTGGACTTCTTGGTGTATGACCGTCTGTAACTAGAGAGCAACAAAAACAATGAGTTGTAAATTCTACAGTATTGAGATTTACAATGGAGTAGCATTACTACAAAGATATTTACAATGGAGTAGAACCTACATTTTCTTTCCATGTGTGCTGGAAGGCGGCGATTGTGTTTGTTGTAATCTATTGCAGCAAGCAGTGTCCTCGTCTTGTACATAAATGGAGTGTAGGCGTGGCGTTTGGAAGTATACATGAGGATGTGATTTTGGAATGCAACTCCAACGTGGTCCTGTGAGTGAAGCATACATGATAAGTGATAATAAAAATTCACAACATGAACTGAAGCGTGTGAGTAAAAAAAAAGAGGGCTGGGGGAGAACACCACACCCACATAAGAGTACAGTAGAATATAAGGAACAGAAATTTACCTGAAGTTTAGGAACTTCTTGACCTGGTTGATCCATCGCTTGTCAAGCACAACTCCATACAGTGCCGCATGAGCAGATGACCCTGCAATCAAAATACTGTAAGTCACAGACACACAGATTTGACCAACAAGCAAGCATTTCTGTACTTGTTTCCTGACAGTACCTTTGGTGGTCCAAGGCTTACTCTGGCTGCCTTCCTCCAGTGGCTTGTGCTCACAGTACCCAGTTGCCCAAGAGTGCTGATTGCAGACATGTTGTACGACGCCATGCCACATCATCTGCAAGAAATAAAAATGACATATGGCACTTACTCTCAAGCATGCTCTGCAAAAAAAAATTAATCACAAACTGGCACGAAGGAAAGTTCAGTATGTGTTCTTTCGATGTGAAATGTTTTTAATTTAAAGCCTTCTGTACACCTATGTGTGTGGCTCATCTGTGGAGTAATTATAAGAAAAGTAGCCTACAAAAGCTGACAGTTGCTTATAATGACACTATGAGGCTGTTGTTGAGGATACCTAGATGGTTCTGTGCCAGCTACCTATTTCCATTCTCCAATGTGCCATCATGTGAGGCTGTGCTAAGAAATCTAATGTACAAATGTATGTGTCAGATGGATAATTCAACAAATGTGATCATTGAAAGTCTTATGAAACCTTCAAAGAGTGCCATGAGGTATTTATAACTACGGAAACATAGGAGGACCTGTCTTTATGTCTAAATGTTGTGATGTGATGTCTGTCTTGTTATGTTTCTTTTCTTTTTATCTATTTATTCTGTATGTACATTTCATGAGATATGGACCGATTTTGGTGTCTGAAATAAAGAATTGATTGAATGAACTGCACACACACTAAATCAACGGGTGAAAAACATACTGTTCACAGTCCGACTCCTCAGTGATACTGGACACTGGTGGCTGTGTAGGGTCAAGGGCATACCTTGCTTGGCGTGGAGGTTACTTGCTATCGTTTGTAACTACAATCGAGAGAAACAACACACAAACAGGGCCTCGATTAGCAAAAGATAGCAATCATGCAATGTATGGTCGAAAGAAAAAGTAATGGGAAACAAATAGAAGCATGATTCTACAGTAGGGACATCGGTAAATGATAATCTTAAACCTTAACCTTAAACAGTTCACTGTAAACTCGCTGCAATCTGAGTATTCGCCAAATAGTGTGCTATTGAGTAAATCAACTTCAATTACGAAGCAAGTTTGTCAAATAGCAAACGATGAGATAGCTAAACAACAAACCTAAGTTTAGCTAGTTACCTAGCTAAACAAACATCCACACTAGCCACGAAGTGATCCACCCAAGGACTGCATTCATAAGTATAATTCTTCACAAGCATTGACTTACAAAGCCAAAGAACAATCATGCACAAAAAGAGAAATATCTTCACAGTGATACTTACAATCACAGCAACATGAATGCTGAATGCTTTCGCTGATTTCTTGCTGGCTCCATCGTATTGAAACTCCATATCTAGCCCGCCGCTCTCTGATGAAGGCGGAGAGTAGGCATGACTTTTGTGAGCCCTACCCAGAGGTCTGTATTGGCATTGCATGTAGCGCGGACCGTGCTGCTTAACATTGAAAGTGCTGTAACAACCGCCATAGGCCACAGTGGCACATTCTACACCATTTGTAGCCTTCTATCCCCTGAAAATCCCCAGTCTCGAACAAATCCTACAACATCCCATAGAGCACCTTTAATACATGGCGTTGGCGAGTGAAGTATGCAGCACTGTAAGGCTGGACGATGGCATAAATCATGATCAGGATAGACATTATCAATAGGCCTGCCAAAACCAGTGCTACCCAATGATTAGCATTAGCGTTTTACAATTCACACCCCCCGTGTTCATAATTCATATTGACTAGTTTACTTAGGCCTACCGTGAGCGGATATAACCCCAGGTTTGTGCTTTCCGGGTTGTGGGATTGAAAACCCCACTCCGGGCCCGCAGACTGTCCAGGATGTCATTACTCAGTTGTTCTTTTTTATTTTGAGCAACTTTCAATGGGGGCAAATGTGGCATTTGCTAAGCACGAAAGAGCATCGCTAAGGCGGACGGAGGATGCCAACTTCCAGATGTGGAGGGAACAGATTCTTTTTCTCCGCCAAAGCGCCAAAATGTACTATGGGGATTGTAGAACCTGATAATGTAATAAATTCCCAATAATGTAATAATCCTGATAATGTAATAAAAATGTCCTCATAAGTCCCTAAAACATGTAATAAAACCTGATAATGTAATAATTTCCCAATAATGTAATACCGTGCATTTTCCAATAATGTAAACATCGCCATACTGGTAATGTAATAAAGTGTTACATTGATGGGGAGTTATTACATTATCAGGTTAGCCTCAATTTTGCAGAACCTGATAATGTAATAATTTCCCAATATTGTAATAAATTTTGTCAGAACTGAAATGTTAGGACACCAGTTAATTTGTACCAAGTGCTGATGCTCGGTATGTGACCACCCACTATTATTTTGCTCATAATTTTGTCCCAATTGAATTAGGTCTCTTCATCATCACTTGCAGATATTAGAAGATTTTCAGTGCTCAAATAGTGTACTCGGAGCTTATTTAAATAGGGGCTAAGCAACATTCTGTTTTTCTCTCTCACGAGCTCCCTCTAAAAACCGCTGTATTGCATTGTATTGTACTGCACTCTATTGGAGGCGGTCCGCGCTACTGAACATTGCAAGTGCTGTATCTACCGCTATAGGCCACAGTGGCGCATTCTACACCGTTCGTTCGCCGTGTAATGACTCATTTTAGCATCCTAAACAGTATGAAACGGATTAATTAAATGAAAAATGTTGCATAGTGGACCTTTAAAGGAACAGTACATTTGAGGCCAAAACTGGTACCGCAATCACGTTCAAAATACTGCAGTGCATAGTATCCTATTGCCCACCTTTCAGACAAAAGGTGCCCAGCTCGGTTGCCAAAATCAGAAAGGTGGAGGGTGGAGAACCAGGCCAAAGCACAATACACATATGATGTCAACATCAACATAAGTTGAGGACTGCAACTTCACTTTTGTAATGGAAATATTCAGGCTGGATTACTGTTGTCAGCGATTAAAGTATTTGAAATCATGATTCCTTATTAATATCTAATACAAACCAGATTCCAAAAAAGTTGGGACACTATACAAATCGTGAATAAAAACTGAATGCAATGATGTGGAGGTGCCAACTTTTAATATTTTATTCAGAATAGAACATATCACGGAACAAGTTTCAACTGAGAAAATAATTTTAGGAGAAAAATATGTTGATTCAAAATTTCATGGTCTCAACAAATCCCAAAAAAGTTGGGGCAAGGCCATTTTCACCACTGTGTGGCATCTCCCCTTCTTCTTACAACACTCAACAGACGTCTGGGGACCGAGGAGACCAGTTTCTCAAGTTTAGAAATAGGAATGCTCTCCCATTCTGGTCTAATACAGGCCTCTAACTGTTCAATCGTCTTGTGGGAATTGGTGATCCTCTACCCATCTTGGCTTCTGAGAGACACTGCCACTCTGAGAAGCTCTTTTTATACCCAGTCATGTTGCCAATTGACGTAATTAGTGTTCATTGGTCTTCCAGCTCTTCGTTATGCTCAAATTAACTTTTTCCAGCCTCTTATTGCTACTTGTCCCAACTTTTTTGGGATTTGTTGACACTGTGATATTTTGAATCCACATTTTTCCTTATTATACATTTACTCAGATTAAACTTTTGATCTGTCATCTACGTTCTATTACAAATAAAATATTGACATTTGCCATCTCCACATCATTGCATTCAGTTTTTATTCACAATTTCTTTAGTGTCCCAACTTTTTTGGAATCCGGTTTGTACATCAGGGCCTTTTCATGATTAATTTACATTTATTTTTTACTGTTCCTTTAACATCACTAGGTGATGGCAGTGGCCTATCTCCGTTTCAGCGGGTTGGGTTGAATGTCATGATGATGTTGGTGCGGGCCTTAAATATCACTACTGCATGACATGAGTAATGGAAGATGAAAAAATGGAAAGGACCTGAAAAAGTAATTTTAATAGTCTAAGGTCTTCAGCCAGTAGTGTTTCACCTATTGAAAGGACAATAGGCCAACAGAGGACCCACTCTAAGTGCCTCATTCATCTGCCAGGCCAAGGGAAAATAGAGCAAATGCATTGAACATACAGTACATTGTGTAATTATTAAGGGACATTGCTGCACAAATAAACACATAGGCCAGTTCCAAGTCCAGTTGGTCAATGTAAATGACTGTTAGAAACTCAAATTTTCTCTGTGGCCTATTGGTTTATTACTACTGAAAATCCCTTTAATAGGCCTACTGTAAAAAACTCTGCATTCACAGTCATGTAAAATAAATAATATCTGCAAATAGTAAAGCAGCAGGGTAAAGGTAGAGAGAACCTGATGCCAGACCAGCTTCAACATTTGGACCCCTGAAATTGGTGGTCTAATGCTACAGCACTGACCAAAGTTATTACAATATTGGAAAATTATTACATTATCGGGTTCTGCAAAATTGAGGGTAACCCGATAATGTAATAACTCCCCATCAATGTAACACTTTATTACATTATCAGTATGGTGATTTTTACATTATTGGGAAATGCATGGTATTACATTATTGGGAAATTATTACATTATCAGGTTTTATTACATATTTTGGGGACTTATGAGGAATCTTTTATTACATTATCAGGATTATTACATTATTGGGAATTTATTACATTATCAGGTTCTACAGGGATGCCAAATGGCTACTGCATAAGTAGGAGGCCTACGCTGTATGTTCTTGTTCCCTACGGGGGAGGGGGGGGCTGTCGTTTTGTCTGAACGTATGACGATAGGCTAACGATTGTTGTTTATGAACGTGCAGCCTTGTAAGTGGATACGATTTTCAGGAAAATTCCTCAAGCTCATAAAATAAATTTGAGTCGCACATAAATTGACAGGGTTGGTCGAAAACCAGAACCAAAGATTTTTTTTTTTATACCTAATGGGTTAAAACTATGCTAATGCTAATTTCAATCATGGGTTAAAACCAACGTTTCTCAAAGTGTGGGGCGCAGAGGTACTGCAGGTGGGGCGCGAGAAATCGTATACATAAAAACAAGGCTTTTATGTCTGTCTTTATTAAAGGTTCCTCAACAAAAGAGCACCCACTCACAATGGATTTATAATTAGACATAAACACCTATACACACATTAAAAGACAGAAAAGCAGAAAAATTAAGCCTGCCTGAAACCATATTGAGACAAATAATAATAGATGTTGGCACGTAAAAAAATGGACGCATTTGATACAAGCAGTGGCGTAAAAATGGGGTATGCCGTATTTGCGATGCATGTGGGCGCATAGCCACAAAATTTGGCGAGAATGACAATAAGACAGGTGGACTAAAAAAAAAAACGAAAAGTCAACCAAAAAGTTACTGATGCGTTTGCGCTTGGATTCACAGTTGAAGGGCGACTCATGTGTGTTCTGTGTCTTAGACAACTGGCAGCAGACAGTATGAGGCTTAACATTGCGCAGACACTTGGAGACTTCACACCCAAATCACGCTGATAAGCCCATCACTTTTTTTTCAACCAAAACTCGCAGAATACCGTTAGTAGGAAAAGCGAACTGTGAAAGCTGCATTCGCGAAAGATGCAAGGAGATGGGAGCTGATCATAAAGCGTGCTGTTTCACCGTGAAGCCGGGTGGCTCTCCTGTAGCAAGATGCTGTCACGTGCCCTTGAGTTCAGAACGGAGATACAGGTGTTTTTGGAGGAAGAGGCAGTGGGCAAATTTAATGATGAACCATTTCTGATGAAACTGGCTCAGGCCTATCTCAGTGATGTGTTTGCTAAGCTGAAGGAATGAAATCTTCAGCTTCAAGGCAAAGACAAGCATCATTTTGTGTGTGTGTGTGTGTGTGCGCGAGTGGTAATGTGAATGTTTGAATGTTAATGTCACATCTGGTGCTATAATATTAATACTGACTTAGGGTTCAGGTGGGGTTCTCCTTCTTTCTAAGTGGGGAATGATCAAAAAAGTTTGAGAACCACTGGGTTAAAACTGAATTTAATGCTAATTTACACAGAGCACAATAACACTAGAGGTTCTGAAGTATAAGAGATAAACAAATCGATAGACAATATCCCTGATGTTTGGCAATGTACTGTAACTCAATGTCAAGGTAAATACAAACTCTGAAAAATCGATGGGCTAAGGTAGCACTGTCAAGTACCTGAACTCAATATTGATTGATGTTTGGCAATGTACTGTAACTCAATGTCAAGGTAAATACAAACTCTGAAAAATGGATGGGCTAAGGTAGCACTGTCAAGTACCTGAACTCAATATTGTATTTTAATAGAGCACTGAGGCCCATTGCACAAAAGTTGGATTAAGACATCCAGGATACGTGAGTAAGCAAAGCTCATTGAATCCAAAACAAGAGTGTCCAAGCTTAATTGGTTGCACAAAGGCTGAGCGTGGATAAGCAGACACGGATTTATCAAGCCAGGTGTAACCTATCCTGGAAAAGTGCGCGATCGCGGCTCCCTCAAATAGACCCCGCCACTGATCACAGATTTACTGATTTACCGTGGCAGGTAGAGCGGCATTGCCTACTTTTCGCCGTCGGAGGCAGAATCGCGTACAGGAAGTCAAGGATATAATTAATGTAAACTGGAGCATTTAAAATTGTTGGAAAATCTTGTGAAAATTTTGTTTTTTACTGAATGATCTAGAATTTTAAAAAGGTTAATGCTTATGTTAGAATGCAACTAATACTAAGTATCGTTAGTTCATCTCTTAACCGTGTGATGTTGCCATGGTAACGCGTTTAGAGAAAAAGAGGAAGCAGAGAAGGTAAAAAGTTCTTCGTGAGCACACCCCAGTTCATTTTAGTGAAGATTCCACCTGTAAACGAACTGGAGAAGAAAGGCAACATCGCCACAGTAATAAAACAAAGAGAAAAATCGTGGAAAACTATTGCTGACCGCCTGAATGCGTAAGTAGTGCACACTTACACACACAACGGTCCACTGAAACATCACAATTGCAATCCAAATAGGCTAGTTAAACATCGCAGTTGTAGGCTACTCTGATTATCAAGCAGTTTATTTTTTTTATTGAGAACTGCAGATATAAGTGATATGAGTGAAACTGAGCAAATGTAACTCCTCAGATTGTAACTGATAAATATATGAGCTAATAACAATAGGACTATTGATAACGTGAATTAAATATAACTTCTTTAAATGGACCTAAGTTTGCATGCTCACTGACTGACATTAGGCTACTTACATTAAGTTTTTCTTTTCTTGTGTTTGCTCTACATCTGTGTAATGTAGATTAAACATGACTGGGCCAAAGTCGACATGGCAGAAAGTCAAAATTAAATACAAGAACATTCTCCAGAATAGTTAGGGCCCTGACTAAGACAGACTTAACAATGCACAAGCATAATATTACCCAGATAGAAGCATATAATACCCAGAAGGTGCAGGCTCACACACAGTCTATAGGCTACTATTTTTGCAGTTAAAGAGAAGACCCACCACCTGTGCCTTGCCTGTGGGTTAAGTGAACATAAGTTTTGATTTTGTCGATTGATGAACACTGTAGCCTACATTGCTTGTGATGTGCATTCATTGGTTTAATAGTCCTCATCTTGTGATTTCAGATGGTCGGCAAAGCTGCCTGTCAGATCAGCAATGTTGTGGCAAAATGGCCTGGCTCAGTCCAATACTCCAGAGTCTTTCGGGCATCCAACATCTATCAGTGCCTATCACAAGGTGAGTCAAACATCCCTTATTAATATACATTTACATCATGGCTGTGTTAAGAATGTCACTCTGTTTATGAGGTTGTAATGATGAGACTTTTTGTTGACAGGTGAATCTGGTGTGTTACTGGGAGACAGGGCGTATGCCTGCCAGCCTTTTCTCCTGACACCTCACACAGACCCCCAAGAAGCACAGCAGGCCTACAATCATGCCTATGCCAGGACCAGTGCCAGGGTTTAAATGACCTTTGGCCTCCTGAAGGCACGATTTTGGTGCCTTCCCAAATTAAGGGTCAGCCCTGTGAAGGCATGTAACATTACTGTAGCATGTGCTGCCCTACACAATTTGGCCTGCTGAGAAGGCCACAAGGTTCCCCTGACAATGACAGTAGTTGGGTGTTGAGGGATCAATATGTCAAATTATTTTAGTTAATATGCATGCCTTAAATTTAAGTTAAATATATCCTGTAGTTGCAAAGACGCATGCAGTGAATTTTAGTTAAATATGCCCTGCAGTGAGAGGAATTTGTGTATGCAATCTATGTGTTGTATAATATGTTTTAATTCTGTGCTTTCTATCTTGTCAAGTCACTGTGGTTTACCTGTTTTGTTTTTTTTCCCTATTCAATAAAGGAACAAAATGTCACACTTTGTATTTATATTTATATGGGATGTGTATTTTATATGATGGAGTATTAGAGGCACACTGAGGAAGAAAAAAAAAAAAAATATATATATATATATATATATATTTATGACATTGGCTCTTTCTGTGGAGAAGATGCAATTTGCTGCATAATTCTTTTTAAAGTCCTGATACTTATGTACTTATGTGATGCTGATGTTCCAAAAGATTAAGTATCTTTTTGTTTGTGAAAGCTGTACTGAAGTACAATTCCACAAAATGCTCCACAGCTCTCATTTTAACAACTCTCCTCTAAAACAATTGGTTGCGATGTTATGACTTTATAAATGTATATATCATTATATGAATATTAAAATATACATATATATTAAAATGTGTGTATATATATATATATATAATGATTGCAACATCATCTAAAATAATTACTAAAGTACTAAAATGACTGAAATTAATAATCACAAACATCAAAATAATGACATTGAGTGTAGTTATATGTGATAACAATGTGTAGTGGGCAGTGGAGGTTTCAGTTCAGTTCAGTTGAGCCTGAGATAAGGGATAAGATTAAATCAATCCTGGAATTTAGCCTGGTCAGGGGCAGGCTTACTCCACAGAATGAATCTCCATGGTAACTTATACCATAACATATCCTGCTGCCCCCTATCCTGCTTTTGTGCAACTGGATCATGGATAAGTTGAGCCAGGATAGCCAAGGTATCCCGGCTTAATCCCTTATCCTGGTTTTGCGCAATAGGCCCCTGGTCTGGGAACTCTCCAAATATTTATGTTCATGCCAGTAATTACATAACAAAGGTCTGCACTCCAGAGAACACCCATTCACGTTATGTTTTTTTTTTTTTTAAATATTTTTCAGTTACGTTTCAGGCTCTTTCTCAAACAACTGCTGCACAACTACCCCTTTTTTGAAGCTCTGTTATGCCCATGATTACAGTTAGGTTGCAGATGCAATCAATACACTATTTATTAATACTATCACTACACATCACATAGCCAACTCACAAAATGTGGCACCATATAAACAATGCCGTCAATTTAATTCCTACCAGAACAACCACATTGATGAGCATCCAGTCAGCATACAAAAAATGGTCAGAGCCAATAGGTTTCAAGTCCTAACAAGAGGTTCACCCAGAGCAGTCAGACTACAGGCATCAAAGCTTCAGGATCCAGACCATTTGCACAAAGTGAAGCAAAATGAATGAGGCACCGAAAGTAAAAACTAAAAACGGAGGAAAAATGAGTTCAACATGTGGCATTGCTAGTTTTCCGTCCTATGACGGATATCTGTCAACCGGAGGCACTAGAGGAAACAAATTATTAATTTGGAAATAAGTCAGTGGATTGTCATGAAGTGTTTCAAAGTCAAAGTCAGTTTTATTTGTCAATTTCTTCACATGTACTTGACATACAAAGGAATCAAAATTACGTTTCACACTTGTCCCATGCGTAGACGTTGACAACAATAAAGTGCAGATGCACAACAAAAACAGTTCTAAACAATAAGGTAATGTTAAGTAAAAACGTGCAAGTAGGCTTAGGGCATTATACTTAGATAACATACAGGATAGGGCTGGGCGATATGGACTAAAATGTATATCTCGATATATTTCTCTCATATATCGATATACGATATATATCTCAATATCTTTCCAGCAAAAAAAAATAATAATAATAAATAAAATAAAGTGTCTATAAAATAAATAATGAAAATAATATAAAGAGCTTCTTTTCAAAATAATAAGTTCTCAACAAGACTGTGCAACAGTAATAACAAACATGTGGGCCTTCTTTCCATTTGTATATTTTGTGCAAAGAAAACGAATGAGTTAAGAGTCTCCGCCGAAATGTGACACAAATGTAGGACTCACAGGTTCTGCTAACTTTACTCCACTCGTCTGTTGTCATTGCGTCACAGAGTTCAAATGCCAATCGCGCTCTCTCATCATAGTCGCGGCAGTTCTTGTCTTGTAAAGTAACAACACAAATCCGCGTTCCACTACGGCAATTGATGCCATGTCCACCGTGATACAGCAATTGATTTTAACCTTATGCTCCACCGCCGCTTTTTCTGTCATAGAGTTAGGGAACATTGCATGCTAAAGAGTTCTGAAGTTTTGCTCAGTTCCCACTGGTTTTGTGGCGGTCTGTCCTCGGAGTTTGTAACACTCTTCATATACTTGCCGGTGGCCTCCATTTCAAAATGACCGAACCGTTGTTTCGCTTTTTTGGCCACAATAACCTTTCCGCGGCATTCTCCATCTGTATAACTCATGCATTCTATGGAAGTCGCCATTGTTGTTTACTCGGTCTACATGAGTAGGGGAAGGGAGGAGCTAACTCAAAGCAAGGAGCACTGAGCTATCAGTGGCAAGGAAGCTGGTGCACAGACGTCGCATAGCAGGAAAAAGCGGAATACTTGTCTCTGGATTAAAAAACAAGTCATAACCG
>JAGFZM010002837.1:182297-218765 GCA_017657215.1 Limnothrissa miodon | reverse complement strand
CGACAATTCAACAGATTTCATTACACTATCACTTCCTTAATAACCTCTGTGTCAGTAACCTGTTGTTGAGAGAATCCATGCTGCGTTGAGGGACACATTTGTAACTTTTTGCTGCGCTGTAAGTGCAGATCTTGCAGCTCTGTGTAGATCCAGCCGTCAGCGCTTCAATTAAATTATAATAAATTCAATTCAATTTTACAATAACTGAATGTTATTGAACTACTTTTTTGGAAGCTATTCTCTAATCATTAAAATTAGAGAATTTAATCCCAGGGAATTATGTTTGCAGGCAACTGTCGTAACTCTCTCTCTCTATGACTCTGTATGATAAGTTGTTGCTAGGGTACATGTGGTAGTTTCTAGGCTGTTGGTTGCTAGGTTAGTCATGTTGGTTGCCAAGTTGCAACATTGGACATGTTTGCTAGGTTGTTGCTATAGGCTACTTGAGGTGGGTGCTAAACTGTTTATACCTATGGTGATTGCTATCCAGGTGGCTAGGTTAATCATCTTGGTTGGTAGGTTGTAACTCATAAGGGTATTTGAAGTGGTTATTAGGTTGTTGCTTGGGTGTCCAGAGTGGCTTCTATCAGAAATAAAGGAGTTACTTTAGTGGTCGGGTAATTTGAACAAGTTAATTGATTGATAGATATTGAAGCTTTATTTCAATCAGTGTTATGTTGGTTGCTATTGGTGATGCTTTAATACTGTATAATTGGCTGACATCATATTTAATGGCAACTAATGACTACTAAATAATTGATAAACAATGCTTAGTTGTTGATATTTTGGATATTTAATAAGTGGTAATCAATCTACTCAATACATGCTCCCGCATCACTTTGTCAATAATAATGACCGCCTCACAGAACATTAGCCCTGAAGGTGAGGAGAAGAGGACTTATTTTTACACCTTTCATGGGGTTACAATCACCTTTAATCACTGACTGTTTTAAGAAGGAGAAAGCCCTCCTCTCAGATCAGGTTCACAGGAGGTCAGCTACTAGGGAGAGATTACTCTATGCTACCTCTGTGGATAGCGGACTTGGTATCCTTCTGAAAATACTCAGGGCCATGAAGTGGGACAGTGAAGTGAGGGGGGGCCCTGGTGTGACCCGGTATTCATTTCTGCTGAAGCAGAAGATGACGAGGAAGTGAGACTCAGGAATATCAGCAAATTGCAGCTCTCCACTCAGTCTGTGACTTAGTGAACCCGCCCCCAACCCCTCTCCTGTGAGCTGAGTGAGCTCTGATAACAGGCCACTCAATCTCCCCATACTAGTTTCACCAAGTGCTTTGATGTAGCATTATCAGAGTGGACAACCTTCTTTCTCCTCCCAGCTCAGGCACTTTAGAAGAGCTGGATACAGTGTGTGTTCAGAACCTTATAATTGACCATATTTGTGGATTTAAAAAAGACTCTCTAAAGTCAGTTGAAGTTTTGAACCTGCTAATCATGACACACTCTCACTGGCCCACTTATTGTGGAATACGTAGGGCATGAGAACAGAATAACTGTTACTGAATATTAGACACTTTAAATTGCATGTAGTTACAAGCGGGAATTCAATTGACTTCATGCCAATGTCAAAGATATCCAAGCTAGTACTGGCTTGGAGCATCTCAAAGATTCTTGGAAGCACATTAAGACAGTGGCTGCATGAAGTTATTGAAGCTATCACATTTCAATTATTGTGTTCTTTGAGTTTGCTTTTGGGAGAGGGTCAGATAGATAGCACGGCCATTACACAAATCATAAGGTAGCACCATTAAATTGAACTGTGAAGCTCAGCTGTTTGATTCATTAGCCTCCAAGGGTTCATTAGCCTTGGCTTTTATGGTTTGAATGATGTTTCATTTTTAATAAACAGCTTGTGTACTTACAAACTTTCCAAACCTTTGTTTTATGAGTACACACCTAATTCAGCCTATACCGCTTATAACTTGGCCAATGTTCGACCAAAAAAAAAAAAAAAACATCTCAGGTGTTTTCTTAGAGTATTTGGCAAGATGTCAGTGCAAAGCATCTTAGTAAAATCTACCTCAAACCACCCCTTTAACATCAGCCATGTGTGGTTTAGCCAAGTTGCATTAAGAGTGAAGGAGCAGGGGGGCACAATGCAACTAATGGGTGCACAATGCAATCTTGATTAATTGTGACTTTCTTAGGTCAAGGAGAATCCTTTGTCATTGTGAAACACCCCTAGCAACCTGACACTAAGCCTCCATTATTGAGATCAAATCTGACTCAGGTGTAAACAAAAAACACATGGGTCCAGAAATAACTCTCAGAGCACTTCCGAATGCAATGTTCTTTTAAGTGCAGTGTTCAGAGCAGGGAGAGAGGCCAGGTTGAATGCGTAACACATAATCCAAACTCTGGCTCAGTAACTGTAACAAACAATCCAGCGGAACAATGTGTTTGACATTACTAAGCATCAGTGATGTATAGTAACTAAGTAAAAATACTTCACTACAGTACTTAAGTAGGTTTTGGGAGTATCTGTACTTTACTTGAGTTGTTAAGAATTTGGCGACTTTTACTTTTACTTCACAACATTTCCTAAGACAAATGTATACTTTTACTCCACTACATTTTTAGTCGGCTGTATAGTTACAAGTATTAGAATGAATTGAAGTTTGTGGTAGACTAACTGAGTGTTTTGGTGAAGCTGATTTATCATTGAACAAGTGCAAACAATAATTCACACCAGGCACCTTTTTAGGTTAATTTACCTTCTTCATAGTCATTTATATGATTAAATGGCTTATGAGTGACATACTGTAAAAAGGTTCTCTCGGTCACCTCTATTGCAATTTCTGCAGTTACTACATTTGCAGGATCTAAAACTCTGGGATGGAGGAAACAAAACTGAAATTAGATCAATAAATCTAAGAAATCAAAATCACATGTATTACTTAATGCACAAAAATGATTATAGCTGGTTTCTATCCTTTGCTTTGCAAGTAAATTTAAATTAATGGAAGAAAAAGTATAACAGTGTTGCTATTTTTCTGTTGGTGTAAGCTACATGTTTCCCACTTGTACTTTTACTCTCATTACTTAAGTACATTTAATTATAGATTACTTTGCCTACTTAAGGACAGTAAATATTAGATACTTTGAGACTTTTACTTAAGTAACATGCTAGTAGAGTACTTGGACTTCTACTAAAGTAATTCTTTGGTAGGCTATCTGTACTTTTACTCAAGTCGAACATTTGGGTACTTTATACAACACTGCTAAACATACCATCACTAGGCAAGGGTCTGATGATTCTCAACTGGTCAAAGACATGCCTTTCCATCAGGTGATATAAAGAAACAAGAGATAATGTTAGGACGATTAAATGATTAAACAAACAGATAAGTGTATTTTATATATAGGACACAGAAAGGGGTATTTAATACATCATGAAATTATTGGAATCAACTGCATTTAACAGATATTCGTAAAACTGCACTCTTGTTTGGATTTAACCTACATCAAGTAATTCAGTACATGGGAGATTTTATCGTCCGATCATGTGACAATGGCTTATAAGCTAACAAAGAGCAAATGCTCCAGTTCTGTCTGATAGTGACTGCATTTGAAATAACAAAAAAGAAAATGTTGTGAGATCAGTTACTGGAAATCAGATTTCTTATTCATAATGCTTTATCCATGGGGATGAATTATATAGACTCAAAGCTTAAGAGAATGCTGATTTTATAACCTACCTTTTTCTCTTTATACAAACAGGAGTACCAAATCTAATCAAAGTATAGAGTGGGGTGGTCCTCTCCGATGTGTGGTTGTAATAAACTGTGTGGGTGTGTGTGCTTTGTTCCTTTTTTGTTAGCGCCTGCAGAAGGGATTAGAGGAGATGTGTGGATGCTGTGATAAAACACTGGCTAAGGCAGCACAAGGCTGTCTGCAGAGTTGGGTATCCAGGCGGATGCACAGAAGCATGGTAAGAATGCCTGGAAGTAAGAAGCTTATCTAAAAGGTGTGGCAATAAAAGAAGAAGGGGTACAGTTAAAGGAGATACATCCGTTGTGTAGCCACCTCTCCTCCGTCCCTGTGCAGCCCCTAGCTCCCTTTATGCACAACAGACTGTCAACAAATGTAATTTTACACCCGTAACTTTATGCATGTCACACTGAATCCTTGAATCCTTAGCACGCCTCCCTTTCCCAGCTGCCTTGGGTTGATTTTCTTCGTTGATCACACTGTGGGAGAGGTTGTAAGTCTGATCGAGCTCGGTGGCAGGAGCTCTTGCTGTGGCATTGCATCAGCTTAGCTAAAACAGGTAAGGTAGGGGCAAAGATCGTCCAATCATGTGACAAGACACCAGTCTGCTTTGGTTAGCCCACAGAGAGTTGTCTCCAGCAGCAGTGGTACAGACTGTTTGCCATGGCACACAAATACAAATCACTTATTTAATTCACTTATTTAGCAAGGAGGAGGCATATGCCTGAAAACAGCATCCAGACTCAAAATAAATGCATCGTGCCACTTAAATAGGACTGCAGATTACTACCATTTGAACCTTTCTTTGTTTATGTGACTGTTAATGACATCAATATAATTGTAACAAGCTGTGACACGAAGACCCTGTCAACCCATTAAGCTGCCCTCAAGAGTGTATTTGGGGGATGATAAATAAACAAATGTTAGATGTTTGTTGTCAATTTGAATAAATTTGAAAACAGCTATATACTATATGTGATTTTGTGAGTACCTTCCACTGTCCGTGATCAGGCGTGTGGATGCCAGCCCTTACCTCTCAGATCCACCTCTGCCCATCCAATCCCTGCTCCTACAGTGGAGGAGAACACAAAAGAAGTTGCCCATGGCAACAATGTCAGACGGAAACACTGAAAAAATGTGCACCTTCTCACTGGAACACAGGGAGTTCTTTTCACTTCACTAGACAGAACTAAGTAACTAGGCCAAATGTCATTATCAAGAAATGTCATTACCAAGTGTCTAATGCAATCAGACTATTTTTTGAAAACGTTGACCATAATCATGTTGTCTCCTAGGACATTTATTCCTGAGTTTGCATCCTTTTATGGTGTTATTATTTTGGTATGTAAAACAATGTATATTCAAATGTATTTAAAAAAATCAGAAAGGCTTAATTTAACCCGACCAAAAGGTAAAACATTAAATAATCCCTATGGTTAGGTTGTTGTCATGAGTTCTGGCATTTTGGAGCCTTCACTGCTTTCTAAGTGTTGAAAGAAACATAATATCATATCATATCACCTGAGTGTGTAGGGCAGGACAGACTCTGCCGAGTGCCTCCTCCCTCCATGTTGCTTCACCTATTTCTTTCTCTACTGTATTTCTTACAGCTTTTTGTCATAAACTATTTCTGTTTTATGACAGACATGAGGATTGTTTCCCCTCTGTGAATGCATTCAGACTTAGCTTTTGAGGCACTGCTAGTCTTTTTAGATCAGTGTTTCTCCCCCTTTACTGAACAAACGCCTCCTAAAGTTCTCATGGCACCCCTTGCGTCCCTAAACACACCAGATACTGAGTCACTTTAAACTCACTGGGCATAGCAAATATGGTAGAATTCAGTGTGGTCGCGTATCTTCTAAGCTATTTGTTCGTCTGTTCTACAACTCTTCCCTCATGCTGTAATACTTTGGTCGACAAAATTTTACTGTAACATTACAAGGAGATGTACATAATGAGCCCTCAATCATGCTTGTGTAATACCACCCATAGATAAACTTTTTTTTTCTTTTTTGAAACTTTTTTATAATTTTCGTTTACATTTTTGGGGACACCAACACTAGAGTGTGGATCGGGCCGATTTTTTTGTCTGTGACCAACCCGCACCCGACACCGCAGTGTTCAATCCGACCCGAGCCCGATAGGCATTAAGATATTTGTCACACTTAAAATCACACTATTTTCATAGGCATAGTGCACATTAAAACAAGAGGCCGGGCACCGTTATGTCGGCTAACCAATTTAAATTAAATTAACATATAGCAAAATAGAAATATAAGTAAATAACAAGAGGTTGTATCTGTAAATGAAATTAACACTTCAGGAGTGCTCCCAGTGCTGCAACAACATTAACGTAGCCTAGTTTATTGAAATCATTTTACAAAGTCACTTTTACTATTAGGCCTATGAAACAAAGGAATTATTCTCGGTTGTGATGACCCAGATGACTTACAAGCGTTATCCATGTGTCGCTGCAGCTCAGAATTCCGTCTTCTTGCTGTCATATTTCATGACAGTTCCACAACCCTTACATTGAACATACTGTATCCTACAGCAGTGGTCGGCAAATAGCAGATTGACTGAACATACACACACACACACACACACAATGCACACTTAATACACATCTCTGCTACTGCAGCACAATTCTCCATTGTCTTCAATGAAACTTTCCAACTTTCTAGTGTCTACAGCGGTGGTCGGCAAATAGCGGCCCGCGGGCCCAGCAGATTAGGTTGATTAAAATAAAAACCTATAATATTTGCTGCCAAAAACGACAGTTCAACAGATTTCATTACACTATCACTATCACTTCCTTAATAACCTCTGTGTCAGTAGCCTGTTGTTGTGAAAATCCATGCTGCGTTGAGGGACACATTTGTAACTTTGCTGCGCTGTAAAAGTGCCCGAACCAGGATATTGCAGTTATATCCAGCCGTCGGCACTTCAATTAAATTAAACTGAATTCAATTCAATTCAATTTTATTTGTATAGTGCAATTAGCAAGTGCTACAACAACCTCCTTGCAGGATGAGATGTTGGATGTTCATATTCAGGTAGGCTCAACGCAGACCTTTCCTTCCATTCTTCTTTGTACATCCTACATTCGCTAACAACTTTTCTTTTTGTCGCTCTGGACAGAAGCATTTTTGCTACGCTAGCTAAGAATCTTTGTGTTTCACACATCCAAATCCACATCATGCGAGAATTAGCAACTTTACTAATGCATAGCCAAATCATTAGCTAGTCAGGTTGCTAGGCCTATCTGTTGAATGAAGGATGACAGGAGCTGCAGCAGTCATTTAAAATTATTGTAAATATATTTTTTTTATAAATAGAGTAGCATATAGGCATGTGATATAATAAGGTTTTTTTTTTTAGGAAAGCATGGTTTGCCTGATGATGATGGCCCACGATTGAATTGTCAAAAAAAAAATTTGGCCCGCGTCCAAACTTATTTGCCAACCCCTGTCCTACAGGTCCATCATTCTCGGCCTTGACAACTATATAGAACTTTTCCCACACAGTCGACTTTCCGCTCTCATTTTCGATGGTCTTATACTCTCCAGAGGCTAACTTCTGTTTGCAATCCATCTTAGCACGTCTCACAACTGCACTTATGTGTTTCGTTGTTTCAGCAATAGAAAAATCTCGCGCACAGGAAGAAATATGTTATTATTGCTGTTTTTATTTTTTCAATTAGGATAATCTGTCACAAACCTAAACCTAACCTAAAATCTAAAATCACTAAAACGTTTTCAGTTTACATTTCATATGTCTTATCACGCTGATGTGTCTGCGCCCGACCCAAGCCCGAACATAAGTTCTAAATATTTGTCCGAGTCCAACAGAACCCATCGGGTTCCGACAGGTCCCGTCGGGCTTCGGTCGGGTTTCCATGCTTTAACCAACACATGAGGCCGATGAATTCTGGAGGGCATGTTCTGGAGCCATACTAGGCTCATCACATGTAAGCTCCACCCATATATATAGATAAAGGGTGCTCCATCAACCAAATGGTTGAGCACACCTACAAAGGGTTAAAATTCAACAGAATACTTTACATGCAGAAAAGCTTGCTAAGTTGGTTGAAAATTGACATCATGGCCCCATGGACCCTCTCAGCGGTCTCTCTCTAAGCATCCCCAGCATTGTCCAGACTCCTCCTGGGGGACTGTACCTCCCCCATTGACTAAAACCGCTTTGGATGCTCAACAGTTTGTCAGTTCTGACTCACTTTCACATACCACACAGGTCTCTCAAGAAGCCAGATTCTCAGTTTGTCTCTAGTGCTAAGTTTAGATCAGTCCTCTGATATTGTTAGCTCTGATTTCAGCTCAAACCAGATAACTCGCTGACCTGCACAGACTTAAGGCGAGAGCTGCCTGCAAACAGATGATGGGATGATCCTCTTGATGTCACCACAGAGAATTCTTGGCACAAACAAGGGCAATCCCTTGGAACAAGGAAACTGTCTGGTGAGCCAGAGATGGGTTTATTTGTCTTCATGGCCTGGTTATTTGCAAAGTTAAAGGCACTCTAAGCGATGCTGTTTCACGTCACTTCTTGTTGACGTTCAAAGTATTGTCAAACAAAACGGAGGATAGCTCCAGAGAGGGTTCAAGCGTTATAAGTTATAGCTCACTCCTCCCCCTCCCTCCCATGCCTCCCGAAAGACTTGTGAACTTTGTCGTTTATTGGCTGGAACATTGTTATGTTTCGTTTTCGTTTGTTATGCTAGGTTTGCCCACTGTGTTTTGTTGCCGTTTGTGGAGTCAGGGCTGTCTACAGAGACCACGTTTTTTTACAGTGTGTTCAGGGGACAGGCAGCTAGCAGATTGTGAGGAGATGTTTGCTGTATGTAACAACACATGTTTTAGTCCTAAAAACGTGTCACATCGCTTAGAGCACCTTTAAGACAATCAGCAACAAAATGTCAAATACCACAAATAAAATTAGTGTCAGATTTATATTTGTATAGTGGGGGTATTAGCATTTTATTTGTGCAGTTGTAAATTAAAGGTAAAAAAAAAAATGCACTTGACTGTACTGGTTTTATTTACTGAATGAAACTGAAGAATGCTAAAGCACTTGTGCAACAGAATAAAACAACATTGTGGCTGCCATGCTGTAAAAAAAAATTGCGAATTTGCAAAATATGCCATTGATTGATAACTCTACAGGCAGTAAAATGAGACAGTTTCTAACAAGTTGGATCTCCATGCTCCAGGCAAGAGGGGTTGTTGTAATTGCTCCCTTAGAAACACTCTCTATGCAAAGAAGCATGGCTAATGACACTACTGCCTGGTTGTGCCAGTGAACACCCGCCAGTATTGCCTGACATTAACTCTTCAACCTTCAGTAGAGACAAGACTGTCACAACAATGCAGATATCAGAGACAGAGAGAGACAAAAAAAAGAGTCGCTTTTTACGAAATAGCTGTTCTCACTTATTCGGTGGAAGTAGCAAGACTCCAATTACAGAACAAAGGCTAAGACACTGAATGAGATTCTCTCACACCTTTCATATTTTTTATGTTAATTACTTCCCCATTTAATTGTACCGCAGGTCTTGACTTGCTGTGGTCAAAAAAGTAGGCCATGTCTTTTAAGGCTTTCCGAGCTCCGATCTCTAGTAGCCTTGCAGAGGAAAACTCATTCCGCTGAATAAGAGCCATTGTGAGGCCAAGAGTGCTGCTAAGATGAGGAGGGGTCTCAGGAAGCAGTTTGTAGGGAAGACCAGGTACATCTGTTATTGCTGAATTGAAGAGCCAGAGCTCAGCGTAGCAGTAATGGACTGCATTTCTATAGCACTTTTCTACTCCTACAAACACTCAAAGCTCTTCACAATGACATGCAAGGTGCCAACCGGCCATCAGGAGTTATTTGGGGTTTAGTATCTTTCTCAAGGACACTTTGATGGGGTTAGGGTAAGTGGGGCTCAAACCTGCAACCCCCCAGTTGACTAACGGCAACTACCAACTGCGCCACCAACGCCCCATAAAGGCGGCTCTGTTATTGAGTGGATAATAAGGTCGGCTGGTAGGAAAGAGAGGGGAACTGGGAAGATTCCCATCAAGGCATTGAGGGTTTATTGCAGGACCTGGGAGTAATCCATGTTGACACGTTGGCATGGAGATAGCATGTCTAGGTTTATAAAAATTACGACATATGCTTAACAGTTGCGCGGTGGGTCTGAAAACTGAGGACAGAGTGAGGAAACGCTTTTATCACAGTTTAGACAGTCAACACAAGTCAATTGCTCATCTCTAGATTTATTTTAAACAAGGATAGCAGTCTGTTTTCAATACAGGACTTATATTCCTCTCCAATGAGAAACAAGCAGTCTGATTTCAAAGACCTGTAGTGTGTAGCCTACATGCTGAGGCAAGCTTTTGTCTTGTCATTTTTTTTTTTTTTTTTTGGTAGATATATCACCATTGGAAGCATGCAGAAAAAATATTTTTGCATTTGAATAGAGGAGGTTGTCTGAAATCTGGCAATACAAGAATCCTCATGACTTTACTCAAGAATCTCATACAACTTAACAATATCTAAATATATATATACACTGAGAAAATATGTTAAAATTCTTCATATTCTATTAATATTTTCTATGACAGAGAAGAAGGGTGATGCAACATATGCAAGAATGGACTGTATCATATGTCTCTCTTGCTGTTTAGAGTGCTGCAGTGACATTACTGTATGTACTGACCTGGCTATAAGAGAGACAGGGACCTGATATCCTTCTGCTTAAAGGAATTATTAGTTTTGATGTGTGTGTGTGTGAGAGAGAGAGAGAGAGTGTGTGTATATGTGGTGGGATAGGGGATTGAAAATTTTGTATGATTTCAAAAAAAGATTACTCAGCAACCGCTAATCATACAAAGGCATGCTGAACCTAAATAGAACTGGTAGGATCTTCTGTTTATTTTGATATGTGGTATTTTTTTCGTTGAATGAAGCAATCAGTAGATATTACTAATATTAACAAAAGAGCTGTATTAATTACACTAGTCTTCATATACAGAAGAATGGTTGTTGTTTTTTTTTACACACTTTGCGCGCGTCGGGTTCACAGAGTTAAGGGAATTAGTTAGCTTGAGACAAAGTTATCTGCTGTTTGCAGCTTTGCTCATCAGCTAAAGGAGATTACCAACTAAGAGAAACAGTGGCACTGTAACAACGTTAACACATAAGAAACTTTGGCCTGTAGAGTAGGTCATACCAACTGAATCAAAGGACCATCAGTAATGATATACAGTAATGAACAAGCATAGTTTTATTCAAGATCATTCCCAAGTTGTATGTGCGTTCATTAAAAAAATTGACAAAAAGTACACATCTCCTTGTGCTTTCATTCACACTCATATGTGAAGTCAGACCAACTGAGGTATCAAAGTTGTATGTCCTGGGGATCCTGAGATAGAACAGGCTGCAGACTGGACTGCAGGTGTCCTTTTATTAACCCATAATTGAGAGCATGCTGGAGAAGAGACTCCAGAGGGTCACCAGAACAGATGAGAAGGTGATCGGCTCCCCTCCCTGCACTCCATGGCTGACTCCTGGTCTCTAGGTGTGTGCCTGAGTGTGTGTGTGTGTGTGTGTACGTCTGTGTGGACTACACAGTCATCCCACTGCTGCTATTTACTATGGCCCTGTGCAATATCTTCGCAAATGTGCAAATACCAGACTATTTTTATGATACCCTATCCCCTACCCAACCCTATGTCTTTTGGACTTTTTATATTGTGTATATATTGTTTTTTATATTTTGTACTTGACACTTGTCACTTTTCTGGCACCTTTGCAACATTGCCTGCTAATTTTGACAATAAAAATCGTTGAAGTCTTGCTTGTAGTGTTTTGGGATGCAATAACACAGTTGGCAGGCACCTTTAAACATAGGTTAACAGGAGGGTGGCTCCAGAATAGCAGCAACTTAGCTGTAGTTTTGATGTGCTGACCTCAACAGTGATAAAGCCTTTAGTCTCAGTGTAATTGTGAGGGCATAATGAAGTTGAGCATTTATGCAAATCCAGTGTGTTGGCAAACACAGTATAAAGAAAACAATTAGGCACAGCATTTACTTTTCATCATCTAAGGCTCCACTAAGGCTATGAGTTATAACACCATGCCTTTTCCCATTAAAAGCCTATAGGTCCTCTTCCTCCATGCTGGGATGGGTCCTGTGAATTTTGGTCTGTCTCAGAGGGTGGGCCTGACATTACGGAGGGCTCCCCCCGCTGCATCGATCCTCACTCGTGCTCCTGCTGCAGTGTGGCTGCATAACAGGCGCTTTGTTTATGAAACAAAGGGGGAGGGTGTGTGTGTGTGTGTGTGTATGTCTGTGGGTGGAGGGAGGGGGGGGGGGGGGCTGCTGCTAAATATGGCCCAATGGCTGAATGATGCATGGCTGACCCATATACATAATTGCAAGATCTGGGAGGCTTCAGAAGAAAATATGTTCATCTTCATCTATCTTTACTGGTGTGTGTGTTTGTGTACATAGGTGCGTATTGCAGTGTGTAAGCATACACACTGGTGTCTGATGTCTGTGTTTTAGTCTTCCATATGTCTTAATTCTGTGAATACAACTTTTGCTCTTACTTCTGTGTGTGTCTACAGTATGCATGTATCTGTGTCTCTGTGCATCTCAAGCTGCCTGAGAATTGCCACTCTCATCCTGGTACCAATAAATACATCCCCTCTTTGAAAAATACATTTGCATACAAGGGCATCTCAACTCCTCTGCATTCACACAGACATACTCACACACAAACAAAGAGATGCGCCCATGTTGCATAACCCAAACATATTGCACTTTTACTACAGCCATAAACAAGCAAAGAGTCTTTAACTTGACAGCACCTGCTCTCGGAAGCAATTTGATGAAAGCCAAACACCATGCAGACTGAATATCAAACAGTCTTGAGCACCCAACAATGAATTGCACGGAGCCGAATGCTCAACACAAATTGTCTGTGACACATACAAAGATGCGTATGGTAATGGCTCCCTCCCCTATTCTGTCCATCTCCAGAAAGACTGACCAGCACATTGGTGTGGGGAGACACTGTAGTGAAAAACAGAGAATCAGCTTCCCATTAAACGCAACAAAACACAAAGATGAATGGGTTTGGACACAGCTGTGCCACTGAGTATGAAAATCCATGGGAAAAAAGCAGTCATCCGGTTAAACTTCCAGGAAAATAATTCAGCCAAAAAATCTGAGTACATGCATCTATCTCATCTCCACTCTAATCTCCACCTTATAGAGGCCCAAGGGATTACGTAAGTTTGCCTTTGGCCTAGTAGACAAACAATAGAAATACACTTGCTGTTCTTGTCCTTTTTCCTCTTCTACTATAAATTCTAAAAGTCTCTCTGTATCTGATTTATGCTTTCCTGAAAGGAGCAGTCTAATCTACAGTACAAAGAAAGATCCTTACCAGGTAGCTCAAACTATGCTGGGAAATAAGGATCTTCAATTAGCCATTTTGACCTCACAGTGATGTGATGTGATGACCTCACTGTAAGGCCAAGGGAATAAACAGGGACAAAGTCAAAACCTTGCCAGTGCAAACATAATAAAGAACTCTTCCATTCAGACTGGACTTGGAATGGCCACACAAATAAAATCTTTTATCCGAGCAATTACAGAAGAGGTCACTTAGCTGGAGAACAATTCAGAGGGGGCATTCAAAGAGGCATCATCCAGATTGTAAGGAGATGACTGACAGCGTGGCTGTCAAGCAGAACATCTGTGTGATCGGTACAAATTCTGTGTTTACACCAGTCAGCATAAGCTCTCAGAAAAGTTATGTAATATTATGGTAAGTTAATTCATGTGCAGGTTGCATTTATCTGTTATAAAAGATATTGCACTTACTTGTATTGTATTTCCCCCCCCAAACACAACATAATGGACAGAATAACGAATAAAAGAGACAGTCTGTGTTAGGGTTTGAGAAGAAGGGGTGGGAGTAGAAACATCAAAGAGGGTTTGGAAGTACTGATTTCTACCATTAGGGAATTAGCTCTCAGCTTCCTCCAGAGCTAACCAAGAAAAAAAAACTGACATTTCAGCTAACCACACACACACACTCAGACACACACACACACACACACACACACACAAGCATACACACAAACAAAGATCTCTCCACCAGAGCAGCTTCTTGGGAGATCACACCATGGGAATTTCCATTGCATTGGGGCCGAGCCCCATGTTGGTTGAGTGAGAATTTTTAGACTCATGGCCGCATGCACGTACTAGAGAATGCATCTCTCTGCACGTATGCAACCATATGGTGCAGGACATCAACAGTCTTTCCAGCCAACTCCAAAAGCAGTCGGTGGGGAGCACTGAGGATTGAAAAGAGACCCAGATACAGTTAGTATATTGCTTGACAATTTAGAGTCAACAAGTCTGGATTCTTATGATAACAGGTAACAGAAGACACAGCCAGTCCTCTAGTCTGTTGTTAGCCATCTGGTGCTTGCTTGAAGGACAAGAGTTTTTATTATGTTAACAGAGACCCCAGGAGATGTCCCCTTAGAGGACAGGGCAGGATAGTGCAAATAAGGCAGCCCAGGGAAAACACTCAAAAAGCTGCTCTCTCACACCCAGTAGAGGAGAAAAGAAGGTCATTGATCATGTTTTTTTTTAAGCGGGTACTTCACCACAATCATAATCAGGAAAAAAACATATGGCAAGAGTGCTGTGAAGATTCTTATTCATTCAGCTCATTAACTTCTTTTTAGAGCTTAAAACATTTCCCTCTTCATCCAAAAGGCTTCTTCAGTTCTGACCTCATAACAGAGTAGCAGGAGGTATATCTCCGGACTGTGGGTAGAGCTGTAATATTTGAACCACACCCCTCATTGAATAACATAATTAGCATGAGTTCATGTGTGATTTGGAGTGAGAGATATTGCGATGACAGGATCCAGAGAATGAAAATAGCTCTAATGGTGAAGAGCAGGTAAACTTCCTGAGGTTGGATTTCGAGGTAGAATTGTATGTAGCAGACAGATGATGATGTAGTTCTTCACTTCTTCTTTTCTTCAAGTGATTGTTCCAGATGGACAAAGACGGCCTCCTTTACTCTTTCATACCAGCTGTCTTCTTTGTCCAAAATGTGTGCATCACTGTCTTTAAAGGAGGTCCATTTGACTTCAGATTTAGATTAATTGCTGAATCATGTCCTGAAGAAGGGTGCCTCATACGTATCCCAACATTCTACAACCGAGAAGTAAGAGTCATCAAATCTTATCAAATGTACCAGGCAAAGTACCCAGGTACTGACACAAATACTTTACCCTCACCAAAGTTTCTGACATCTGGGTTATGTGCAGAATGCAGGGTGACGTCATCCAGCCTCGGACATTCCACCCCCACTTGTAAGGTTTCCCTGGTCAGTGTCAGTGTGTAGTGTATTCTAATTATGTCTGCTAAGCGGGGTCAAGTGAAATGACATCTTCCACAGATTCAGATTTACAACAGGCGTACAACTGCCTTTACACCCCACCTCTCTCTTTCTCTCTCTCTCTCTCTATCTGTGGGGCAGATCTTGAGGAAAGCTTATCAACTCTATTGTACTTGTACAAGCCATGGGGTAACACTACTGCTGCAGACCAACAGCCATTAGAGCTGTGCTGACAGGCAGATAGACAGGCACAGTGTACCTAACTAAAGACACATCTAGGTACACTGCAGATGCTGGTTCAGAGTGTTCACTTTCATTTCTTGACCACACAGTCAAAGTTTTTTATTGTCCTTTCATACACAGTATAAAGTGAGATGAGACAACGGATAGAAAAAAACGCGCAGAGATTTTAGAAAAATGTATTAAATGGCTTATTTTCTTGAGATGAGACCACGTTTCACCATGGATCAAAGAGGTGCTAAATTAAGGTAACAATAAATGAGCCAATTGGGACAGGCTATGTATATTGCACACAGGCTAAAATGAAGTCTACTTAGTATGCTACATATAGGTAAAGCTACATCTACTGCACCTACATTATAAGTATACTATACATAACTGCATCAGGACAATAAGACAATAGACAGTAAGACAGGGAAAAACCTTTAACAGAGCAGGGGTGAGGTAGGTAGAATGGTATTTAGCAGCATAATACAGGTGTACATTCAATTTAGTTCTATATCGAGCAGCAGAGGTAGAGTATAATTAGCCTGGGCCCGCCCATACTTTCTGTGACACTACATTCAATTTCGCGAGCAAGTCAGTCTGGCCAGGCTGCTGTTTTAGAGGATTTTTTTTTCCCAAATCTGTGGGCACCTACGAGAAACAAGCTTACGCATACGTCATCAGAGTTAGTGGTCTGATTGGTAGTAGATTCGTCAAGTAGTATACAGTGGCACCTGATGGACGCAGGTTAAGCCCGTCTCCCAGAAGATGTTTAGTATGTTTAGTATCCCATGAGCTTTGTCACGCAAGCCAGGCTAGAGTATAATAGTATTTAAGCAGAAGTTGCATTGTGCATATGTTGTCAGATCAGTATGGCAGCATTACAGATATGTATATTCCTCAGGGTTAATGCAACAGCCCCGTTTTGATCAGTTCTGTAATTACTATTCCTTCATACATGTATGAATACGCGACCTGTTCAACAGAATGGCAGCTGCTTTATGCAAACTTTCGGTGTCTACAAGCATACCTTGACATGCACATTACAGTATCAGGACTAATCTTTAACACTGCGACCTAAAGACGACACGCCTGTCTTACTTTTCTCTCTTACACACACTGCACATAAGCTGTACGGCACGCCAGCTTCTCTGATACCTGCCTTGTAAGTGTCACCTGCCAAAAGCTCCAGTTTCAAACCTTAATTGAAATATATGCACAGTATAATTAAATAATTAAAATTCCTCCTCTGTATCCAAAGCTATGTCCGAGATTATTTACAACTCTGCCCACGGTGGTCTCCCAAAGGAGTCTGATGCCACCAATCAGACGCCAGCACTGTCCAAATATTTGGTAGGTCTTCATCATTCCTTAGAGACAATAAATGAGACATTAATGTACAGTGTATGCTCTCGCAGTAGTGAAGGCCTGCACCAACTAAGCTGTCTTAGCCCTCTTATAAAGGCCCATCGAATACTCTAACACAGGGGCAGGGACAGTGGAGATGGTGGGGCTGGCTGGGTTGTTGGTGTTTTCCAGGCTACATCCACCTCTAATCCATCAGTTATCTAATAAAGCTAAATTAGCCTTCAAAGCTCTTTAGTATTGAATTTATTATGCAGACTGGCTCCTAATGTGCCGCGGCTCCTGATGTCATTAACTGTGGCAATGAAAGAAACAGCGGGGAACAAACATGTACCGGTGAAAGGGGAAACTGAGTGGAGTGGAGCGGAGTGCGGAGGATACAAAAATAAAGAAATATATGACCTCTCAGTTTCAGTGAAACATCAAGATAACAAGGTAAATTCACTGAGGAAGTTTATATGCCTACTGCTGCCATTAACGCTGCTGTATTTACTGCATTAGGGAAGACGTAGTAGTAGTGGTAGTAGTATTAGTAGCTGTAGTAGTAGAAGTAGTAGTAGTAGTAGAAAAGGCTTTCACTAATAGTAGTGTAGTGTAGTCTTTCACAAGTAGTACTGTAGATGTAGGAGTGGTAGTAGTAACAGCAGCAGCCTTGTAGCGATAGTAGTATTATTACTAAATATTAAAATCTGGACAAGTATAGAATAATTAGAGCATTAGAATAATAATTATTATTATAATAATTATAATAATGACACTCAATGACAACATTTATTAAAATAAAAAAAGTGTCATCAATGTTCATAATATGTGTCATGTCCTGTTTATGACAAGCTGACACCTTCAAATAGTGTTACCACTTGACGTTTGTTTGGGGTTCTTTTGACACATGTAAACAAATTGAGCTCCAGGAATAAGGACATGAGAGACCCGACACCACAACACCACACTACTGCACTATCAGCTCTCTGCTGTTTACATACACAGACTGTTCTATTCACCTGTTTGTGTGACAGTCAGCGTCACACTGCTTTCCGAGATGTGTGAAACACCCCACTACTACCTCCCAGTGGACAAAGTGTAGCCTGGACAGAAGCACAGACAGTCTCAGGCACTCACAACTTAAAGGTTGAACCTGGGGATTATGAGTGCCACGTTGGCTGTTTCTTTGAGGGAAATACGGGGCTTTTTTAATGTACACTTCTGTGTGACTTAACACCACATTAGCCCAAGACACATTAGCCCTGATTCGACGATGAAATCAGAAAGACCATGGATAATGCGGAATAAGCAGTTCTCACAAATTATGCACTGTATGTTGCTCAATGAATCATATGATAATGACATCTAATGCCAGTCACAATGGAACAGACATAGGGGGGTGTTAGGAGGAAGCTGCAAAATGAGACTGATAAAAGCATGCTTAGTAAAAAAAAATAAAAAAAAAAACATTAATGTAGTCTGTTCTATTAGCTGTTTCTTTAAAAGTGCTGACGCCATGGTCTGACTACAGACGGCCTAAGCAGTTCCATTCATACCATGAATAAAAACACAGGAAAGAAATTATGTAAAAGGGCTATAACAGCTGAGGAGCTGCACTAATCATTTATGACAAAAATGGATGAGAAGAATAATCTGTTCAGCCGGACGAGTCGAGGGTGTGCCATGGGACGATGGGACATCATTACTCACTGTACTATTGTGTGGGAGTGATGCTACTTAGGACTGCTGCCATAGTAATTGCATGATCATTAAGACTTGACCACTGATTAGCATGGTAGCATTTCTTGGTCAAGTCGTAGCTAAAGTGGACTGGACAGAGATAAGCTAACATACAGCAGGGCCAAATAAGGATGTACAACTGCTGTTTTATGTCTGTTGGGATTTCACTTGTTGATTATGCAACTAAAGCGACAGATTAGTCTTAGAAGATGAGCTAATGAGAGCACAAAGGCTGCAGAACACTCCAGAGCTTAAGCACTTCCTCTCACACACACAGTCCCATACATACATTACGTTTGGCATTACCATGTAACACACACACCAGTGGCACTCCAATACAGTACACACCAACGCACCCACAAAGACACACACACCTACACAATGCCTGCATTGGCGAAAGGCAAGTCTGGATCTTTTCATTTCAACACTTGAGTTAAGGTGTTGTGTGTAATTGTACACACTTGTAGGTCAGAAGGGAAATCTCTATCAACTCTGAGTGGTGGATAGACCCCTAAGCTGAGGCACCGTATGTCAGGCCTAATACATGATCGTGGGAGGACTGTCCAAGTGTTTATCCAACAGCAGAACAGCTGTCCTGTACATGATATACCCTGGCAGGGAAATCATCATATATCCAGCTGCATAAGTCTATAGATGTTCACTGGTGAATTGTATAGCATGACTTCATAAAAATGTATTAACATATGTTAATTAATTAATTAATTTATTTATTTATAGGTCAAACATGTGTAAATACAACACAGTTGGTCATTTGAGTATTTATGATCATATTTTTACACCACTGCAAGTACAGTTTGGCCTATGCATCACTGCAAAAAATCCCTCTTTGTATTTACAGTGTCTAAAAATAACAACAGTCCTGGAAATGACCTCCAGTCAATCTTACAATGGTGTAGCCCAACTGTTGGTGACAGTTATTGTTTACATAATGACTAACAGACATTTTTCCAGTTTCCCTTTTTTTCCACACAGATCCTATGTACATTAACAAAGGTTAATACAATACATGGTAAATATGTATATATATATATATATATATATATATATATGACTAAATGACAAAAAAAACAAAAACAAATTTCTTCAATGTATTGTATTCACTATCTATCCATCTATCTGTCTTTCTGTTTATATTTATAGTATTTATGGAAAGAGACACTTTCCTAGGCACATAACTCCTCACATAAATTATAACACTACACATTTTGGCTTACAAAACATGTGTTATTGTATTTATCTGCTCCAACACCCAGGGTGAAAAAAAGTCCACACCATTGCTGCATTGCAGGTAACCCAATTTGTTCATGTAACCTTCCCCACACCTCCTTTTTACTGCTGCCTAAACCGCTTTGTTCGAGTCATTTGAAGCTTTTTTTGCACGGCTATATTTAGTGTGGACCTCTAATCTTGATGCTCTGCCCTAAGAAAAGCCTTGAGACCACCTCACACGTACAAACAAAGCTGCTCAGGAGACATGACAGCTCTTCATCCTGCTGCCTAAACATTCTGTTGCCACTCACCACTGAACAGTTTTGTTTTGGTTACAAATGAGGTATACTGTGCTTTTTTTTTCACTTTTCATTTTACATATTACATTACATTTTGAAGTTATGCTTCAATGGCCATTTCCACACTGGGCAGTGAATATGGAAACAAGCAAACTTACAAGATATTTCATGATTTCAACCTCATGGTTAGCTGCTGGCTTTATTTTGATATACTTAATGGTTAAAAAAATATGCACTGTATCCACTTTACTGATGCTGAGAAATTACTGTAGGAACGTCTAATCATTACCCATCAATTACCTCATGATTCAATTAACTTTATTTAGCTTAATTGAAAAATAAATTCAGTGAAGTCACTTCTGAACGCAAATTTTTTGGACTTATGAAACATCTTTCAGATCGACATGATGCTGGATGCTGGATCAGACACCAACCTATCAACCAGAGAAGGTTGGAGGCGTCCCAGAGGGAGAAAGCAGCGCTGTGTTTGTCCTGTCTGTTGTCTGCCTTGACGCAGCAGAGGCCCAGCGTGTGTGTGTGACGACCTCATGAGGCCGGATTAGTGCAGGCTTTGCATGCATTCTGATGTGTTGTGATTGCTATAATGTGTATAAAGTGAACCGGAGCCAAAGCTCATCAGAGGAATCTCCCTCGGGTCTGTCACGCCCGTCTGTCTCAGCAATACCAACCCACAAGCGAGCCCATTAACCAGCAATCGCTCAACATGCACCTGCTGGGGCCTTTTTTCTTGTATGAGAAATGAAATATATTGCCTCCAGAGAGAAAGACAAAAGAACAGACTGCTTCATCCTCACTACACCTAGTAATGTGGATAAGCTTGCTTGAGAAACCAACTTAGCCTTACACTACATGTTTGAGGAGGAGGGTAAATTATCTCTCTGCTATAGTCACCAAGTATTAACTCATACTAGTCCCCCATAGCCACATAATGGGACAGGAGGGGCCATCGGGAACCTGAACACATGCTGTCTTTTGGAGGTAGGGGACAGGTGATATATTACTAGGTCTGAAGGGAGACAAAGGGAAGTGTGGTAAAAAAAAAAACATGATGTGTGTGTGTGTGTGTGTGTGTGTGTGTGTGTGTGAGACTGTGCACATGGCAAGGTTAGGACATGAAAAAGAATTCTAGATCCAGCGACAGATCTGAGACGAATCAGCAGTACCATCACGTCCCCCTCGTAGGGGTGGCAGTGTTTTCACACTCTGTTTAACTGAGTGTTATCATCAGCTCCTCAGCAGTGAAACATGCACCGCTGAACACACAGCGCGGCAGCCGGAGTACCCCACCCCAACCCACACACACACACACACATATCAACAGTGAGGCCAAGGCAGAGTAGAGAACAAAAGAGAGCTACTCCTCCACATCAAACAAAAAAAGCAACTTCATCAGCAGCGCAGCTCAGGTGACCTCATCTAAAACAGGTCTACTGCGGTTATCTGTGCATTAGATCTATTGGATCGACTACTGTTGGATAATCTGGAAAACCATACCACATAAACCATTTTGTGGAAGAATCAGTCTGACGAACTGAACGAAATGATTTAGTCATGATTTGACTGAAGTTTTCAGTATTAAGATAAGAAATGCATATCAGGATACAGTATGTACAGTACTTGCATGTAAGTGTGTAATATTGTCCATTAAGTCTAAAGAATGTGCCATTCATTATGCCAGATCATCTAACAAAGGCAACATTTTGTGAGTATAGGCCTTCTGAAGTTAAACATCTATCTTACCCTTTTAATCCATAAACAACTATCTGCTGTTTCTTGAGGTGAAGCACTAGCACTTCAATAATGGTCCTGAGGTGTTTGTTTTGTTCTAACACATTCTGTACCAAAACTGTGGGACCTATTACAATTCGTGCAGCTTCAATCATTGCCTTCTGTGAATACATCAGAAGATAACTTGACGATTTGAATACGCTTCAAACATTACCAACTTGTTATTGGTCAATAACTTCCACATGGTAAGCTGTAAAAGTTCAAAATAGACCTGCACGTGAAGAGCGGAGAACGTGTCAGTGGGGAACTCATGAATGCTATTTGAGGGGTGGCAGCACCATTTCCGCCGTGTACACAAAACCAAATCGAAGACCGACAGAAAGCCGAGCTTTGCAGAAAAGCAGCTGGAAGCCTTCACTCAATGACAATAGATAAATGCCACTGAGCAAGAGCTATCACCTCTGAATGCTCCTTCCTTGTGACAAAGACTTCTCTCCTCGGCCTACTCTACTGCACCTCTTGTCAACAGCTATGGTAGAGGAGGCCCTGACATTCAGTGTCCTTGAAAATTCTTAATGGAGCTCCTTAGAAAAAAAGTAATTTCTAAAATTCAGAGGGTGTAATGTAGAGGAGGGTGTCCTGTAATAATTAAGCCCCTTCAAGCTAATTTAGTTTGTTTACAGTTAAATGTATGCTTCCTGTCTATAAATGATAAATACAAATACATTCCTAACTGTTGATAGTAATGCCATTAGGATTCATAACTGTTTATCCAGTCTTACAACTGTGCTCATAAGGCATTATCATACAGGGCTTTATACAAAGTAAGCTTATGGACTTTTGATTTAGCACTTCCAAGCTTCATATTAACGGCTAATTAATGTCATTATTATTTTAGTTAGTTATTATTAGTACCTAACATATGTTATGTTAAAGTGTTAGGCTAGTAGTAACAGTTATGGAACGGTATTAACACAAATGACAATGTTATAACATTTCTTAGTGCATCATAACCATTTACGAATGTGCTTATAATGCAAGTTAATATAACTGTTACCTTACATTGATTTTGCCAAATGTCTTTAGGTTTATACATGAGAGAGGGCTGTATATGGAAATGCATGTTTCACTTCCTTATGCTTCCTCAAGAACTTATGATACAGTAGATGTAGTTAATACAAGCATGGTCATATTTGTTTCTTTTTTTAAATTATACAAACTGTCTTATACATGTATTTCAATACATTAGTATTCATATAGTAAATTGTATGTATATATCTAAAATTCTTCTAAGTGACATTCAGTTAGATTAGATATTTAGTGAAGAAATGGTTGTCAGTAAACATAGTGGAACTGTTAAACTGGTGATGTCTGTAAAGTGTACTCTAATTTAACATAGATTTTTAAGTAATGCTTAATCCCTTTTGCTTTTATTGATAAATGTATTTGTATTTCTTCCTATTTTATTCAGAAAACTTCTTGGTTTATAGGTCAACCAGACATAGCACACTTTCAAAGAAACTGACCATGTTTTTTGAGAACTCAATGCATTGACGAGTTCTCACAATGCCCATCCATTTATGAATGGAGATGCTGTTGTTGCTCCTGGGTGACCCTGATGTACTAGTCTTCACGTGACTGGAGGAGGAGAGGAGGAGTGAACAGACTATTCACATCTTAAAAGACACCCTTGCTGAAGGAGTCTTTGAAAAGGCCAAAGTAGACAGGCGACTCTTAGCACTACTAGACGTGGTGGTGGTGAAACATGAAGGTGGCAAGAGAGAACACTACAGACACACAACAGACATTGTTAGCACAAAGTGACACAGAAACATGGTCAAACACACACCATAGAGACACTACACAAAATCACAAGACAATTATGACAGAGAAAAGCTAATTGTTCATTAGTGTGAAGTGAAAAGAGGGACATCCTTTTCACAGAGTCCTTTTTTAAGTTTTGTCAGTGGCCTTAAAATTCAGAGCGTGTCCCCTTCTTGCAATGTAGTAATTAAGCTCTTTCAAGCGAATTATGAAACGTTCATCAAATGCCAAATGAGAATTCTAAACCCGAGTCATTTCATACTACAAAAAATACCTCATTCAAATAACTTTTTTCCCTATGCTTCCTTACCTTTAAAGAGGCACTCAATAAGTTTATGCAACCATTTTTGTGGTCATAAAATCACTTAGAAATCGTTTTTTTTCTGTTAGACTGGTCTGTTGTGTAGCAAACGGCGATTGAGCGCAACGCTGTACAGCCCTGTATAGTGAATACGGAACTTGCAACTTCTGTGGGAGTGTGCACTACAGCAATACAGCTAACTGTACAGAGCTCCCCCTACAGGTTTGTGGTATTAAAAAAACCTTCGTAGGCGTAGGCATTATTTAGCCAGTGTAGCAGGTCTGAGTGTAGCAGGTGACTGGCAAGTAGCAGGAAAAACAAAATTGATCCTGTTTACAGTGATTAAGACAGAGGGTCTCTGGGCCTTTTAGACAGCCCAACTTGGACAGCAAAATTCCATTCATTGTGTAAGCATCCATCCTTGGTCTAAAACAGTGTGATTTTAGCATCAAGCAGAATAATCTTGACTTTGTACTCAATCAAACGATTTTCTTCAAATCAAGGGATCAAGGTTGTTTCAAAGCAAACATTACTTGGCATGCTTTTCCTCCAAGATGGGAAAGATTTTCCCCTCCCCTGATGCCCCTTGCAGAGGCGGAGCGGCTTGCTCAGACATGCTTGTTCATCAGGGTATTTCGCCACACCGGAGAGGACAGTATCTCTCCTCATCTCTCCATTTCTGCACTTACTCAGGCAATGGCAGAGTTTGCTCTATCATCCCTTTTCCAAAGCATGGATCTATCCTTACTTTTTATAGCAGAGAGGATTTAAATCTTGAAGGTTAAGGATGACCTATTGGATGTACCTAACCTTTATAGACACACACAAAGAGAGAGAGAGAGAGTAAAGGCGGATGATTGCGGAAGACAATGAACAAATGCCAAGAGCCAGGTTGGATCTTCTGTGCTGGAACAATTCATCCATCTGAAAGAGGCCAAGGGGCCATTTTCAATTTTGAGTGACACCAATAAAAATTTAGGACACACAGGTCATGCAAAAGAACACATAAAATGCATTAAACTAAATATAGCACACTTGTATCAATCTGTATCAGGTATACGCCATGTAAAGTTCAGAGAACTGTAATTTGATGAAATTACAATAAAGGTCAGAAGCCTTCAGTAGGGGAATCATACTCTCCTCAAAGAGCTGTAAATATAATGTCTTTGGATCAAAGGCTCCTGGTGTGGAAAGACTGACAAGTTGCTGAGCTGCTTATAAAGTGTCATTGATTTTCTTCCATCCTTTGTAGACCATGAGTAATGGTTTGCCTTTGGGCCAGGATGTGAGTTCATGAGACTATACTGAGGTCAAAGGGACAAAAGAAATGGAGGCATGTACATCCTGTGAACTCTGCTCCGGTGTTTGTTTAGAATGCAATGGGCGCCTATGCATAAAGTACATGTCCATGTACACACACACACACACACACACACACACACACACACACACACACAGATGCATGATTGCACACGCACAATCCTTCAAAACACATCACTTGCGATTTCACAGCGAATGCTGTGATAGCATCCAGTGCATTTGCTTCAAGAAGGTCACACACATTTACACACACACAGGCAGATCCATAGTGCCAGACAGAAAACCTCCAGTGCATTGGAATGTAAAAAAGGGAAAATCAAGTGCTGAAATCAATATGGCACTGCACCGTTTCCTGCGGAGAAGTAGGTCACTGAATATGCCTTTCCCGGTCTCTCACTGACCAGCTCTCTATCAGGTGTTCTTATGCCTCAGCAGATTGAGAGTGGTCAGTGACTATACCTGAACAGCAGCACACACACACACACACACACACAAACTGTGGGGTCTATAAGAGGGCAGAGTGGTGAAAGACAGAAGCTGACTTCTAAGTCTCCCTTTTTATACAGTACAGGTGAGTGCTAGTAACAACCTGCAGCAATGACTGCATCACACACACACACACACATACACTCCTATAGCACTGACAGAAATCGAATTAATACTGTAATGGCATGTGCCAGTGTATCACACAAGTTGGTTAGAGCTAAGTCGTCTCACTCACTCAGAGCCCCCCAAAAAATACACACACATACTATAACACACATACTATAAATAAGAATACACATACTATAAACATACTATAAGCAAACAGTTCAATAAAGATAGAGAGAAGGATATTCAGTTCATAACACACAAAGTGAAATATTGCAAGCAGTTTTTAGTCTTAATATTGATGACTGCAATTTACCCTTCAAGTGAGAATATCACTTATCAAAAAAACAAGGATTATTATATTATTCTACTGTATTTAGCATATACATGAACATAAGTATTTTTTTAGAAAGTCAACATTTCTCTGTTTGAAAATCAGTTATCGACAATGTTCTTTCTCTTTTTTTTTTTTTAGCTCTATAGTGTGTGTGTCTGTCGGGAATAGCAAACCACAGGCTCTGGACTTCCCCTCTCTCTTCTGCAATAGATTTAATATTCTGACAGGTCATTTTAATGTTTACCAGTTTTTTATGTTCAGCAGCACTCCTTATGAACTTTTATTTCACTTTGCTTCACACTCAGTTTGCCTCTTTGAGATGCTCTATATGGTATAAATAAAGAATACATTGATTAGTTTAAATAAATACTGATGCTGCTGCCCAGAGGAGATTAAAATAAACAGGCAGTGAAGAGGTCAATCAGGAAGTGGAGATGAGACAAACTAAAGGCATAATCATTATGGAATCATCACACTTGAGAAAAGATTACACTGTCCTCTCAAAAGAAGATACTTGGAGTGCTGCCAAGATATATCTGAAGTGGGCAAGCAACTGTTTGTGGCATTTTTCGTCATAGAAATACATATTAAAGTAAAATGTAAAAAAGAAATCGAGAATCTATTTTTTAACAGGTTTAAATTCATATGAATCCATGTTCATTTTCCACTATTATCATTTTTGACAAAATTCAAACCCATTGTGTTGATGAACACCGAGCACTGAGATTATTAGAAATAACCAGTGATAACCAAGTTTAAATTTGGTGCAACACAATCCTTGAGGAAACTGTGGTTTAGTCTAATTTAAAGAGTTAAACCAATAAGGTGCAACCCAGCCTATAAGTTGTTGTTAGTTCTACATACAAGCAAGCCTTTTCAAATTCACAGGCTTACACAGTGTGTTGTGCCCAATTGTAGGTTAGTAACACATGCGCAAATACCACAGTAGGAGGAGTTTAGGCCACAGCCTGCTAACTGCACAGCACCCAGTGTGCCCAGTGACTGTGCCACATATGAGATTGGTGTTAACAGCAGGCTGCACCGCATAAGCCTCTTATCTGCCATGCTGTCGCTCCGCTACTGTAGCCTGTCATTAGATCAAATAACCAAGACACGAGCACCACTCAAGTTGATTTACACCCTGTCACGCCAGGCCATTGTGCTTAGAGGCAAATTCTTACCATGCCTTCTAACTGGCCTTAACTGATTTATAAGATTATACCTTATGAGTATGGGCAATGTTAATAAGCTACTGACCATGCACAAATCAATCAAGCTGTTTTCAGTGACTACATCCCACATACAAAGGTCACAAGTTGGCCTCTGTGCAGATGAAAATCTTGTGAAGGATGTTTGTTTAACTTTTAAACAACTTTCTTTTTAAGTACAGTTGACTACTTTCATTTTAGGCATTAACATTAGCTGTATAGTGTAGATATCGCACTATACTATACTACAGTTGTAAAAGCTTATTACGTGAAACAGTTGACCATTCTGACAGTCTCCCTCAGCACATAGGAAATAGCCACTTGGGCACCCAAAGCAGTATCACTTTAGTGACCTATTCAAAAGCAGACAGCAACAACCAAAAACAACTACTACACACAAATTCAATTAAATTCAATTCAATTGTATTTGTATAGCGCTCTATACGAAAGACATCTCATGTTTCATAGTACATAAAAGTCCACATCAACACAATTTCACACACATGTATAGCGTTATCCTAATGGCCATTCAATCCCAGACTCCCTATTTGTTATGCTCCTTCCTTGTTGACCCTACTGGGGTTAACAACTAGCAACCACTGCCTCAAGTAACCAACATAAAAAACTTGTAACCCATGGGGTTTATTAACACCAAGACCTGACACTGAATTGACAATACAAAAACAATCAATATCACAATAGTACGACAAAATCCCAAGCTGAGGGGCAGCAAAACAGAAAAAACAGTGAATAGTTGAACAGCCATTGTGCCAGCACTCTTTAATGCTCTGGCCTATATCAAATTAGTTGCATTGACGTTAGCATTTCTAAGGCTTGCTTAAAGTTCACACATCTCTTGAAACACTATGAGACCATTTATTTGTCAGGTTTCATAATCCAATCAGGATGCATCAGAGGCATTTAAATTGGCCTAGGGATGGAAAGCAGCAATCAGCCATTATAATTATCGTTGCGAAAGGATGGAATAAATGATGGGGAAGCATGTTATGTAAGTGTACTGCAGCATTGTTAGCGGGCCCAAGATTAGAAGAAATTGGAAAACAATACTAATTTGCAGGACAGACTTGTGTGGACGCCACTTGGCGATTTGCTGTGTCTAAGCGGATAATTAAGTTTACCCACATTAGGGACAGAACATTACCCAGAAGCCCTTACCCCACCCCCACCCCAACAGGCCTAATGGCCAATGTAACCAGCAGAGAGAGGCTTCACCGCTGCCCACTGATCTCCTCTGTTGAAGCCTCGATGTCGCCCAGTCTCCTATGTTCATAACACAGGTTCCAATCACAGATCATCAACCAGAGGCCTGTGGCACACAGTAATGCATCCGTGCTGTTTTTCGCCAAAGCATGCGGTAGTTGCTAACCAGTTGCTAATTTAGCTAGCAATCATTGCTTTGAGAACCTGAGCTACAGTATATATATATATATATATATATATTTCAGACGCTGAATAGACCAATTCAGCCAGTACCAACCAGTAATCAAATTATCTCTCTGTCACTCTCTCTCTCCCTCCGAGTGAAGGAAATGAAGGCAAGACCGGCAACAGGACAGACATCACATGCAACAAGCAACAGGACAGACATCACATCCAGGGAAAAGAGAGCACAGCTAGTACAACCTGTCTTCTCACTGCTCGAAGTCTTTGACTTCGAATCACATGATCATGAAAAAAGATTTAAAGAGCCCATAGAATGCAAAACCACATTTACCTTGTTATTGTTGAATTTAGGTAGCTTAAGGTATCCAACGGACCATACCGAAACTCCCAATGCCATCTTCCGCCTCCTTCTATATGTAAATTTCTGGCTAGAATTTGCCGGGCTGAAAAAAACAATCTGAAACTAGTGCTCGGTGTACGTAGACAGCACAAAGCTACACCTCCTCCATTACATTGTCCAATCCAAAGAGCTCTAGCTCTAGAATCTTTGGTCCAATCAAAATAATTTGGACCAGTCTCTTGTCCAGCCCCCTGTTGCTTCGGCGGTATAAACAAACTGTAGTCTATGGCATAGCTAGCTAACATTGAGAACGGCTAACGGCTCTGTTGTTTGACTGGAGAACATATGAAAAATTTCAGCATGGGCGTGTAACGTTCCAGGATGTACTGGGGTTGTCCGGAACTGAGTGGTTGATGTTTATCTACAACCAAGTTTCACTAAACTTCAATCCGAGATTGGTCGTTTGCTCTGGTCATTTAACCCCAGATTGTTTCGCCAACCTCGGGCTGTATCAATCCGGCTTTTCACGAACACTTCGCCTGAAACCAGGTTCTATTCCAACTTTTCTCCAAGCACAACCGATTCTGCCGGTAGGTAACCACGCTAGAATTCAGTGTTTTTTGGTCGCCATTTGGTCGAATTATAGACTTGTTTATACTGGTATTTCTATGGCCTTAACAGTTTGCCTACTTGATGCTACTTGGATATCCAGGTTATTGCGAAGCAAAAAAAAAGTTGCTGCACACTCGGTCACTAAAGTGTTGTAGTTTGATGGGTGGAAACCACTGAGCTAGAAAGCTAGTGGTTCAGTGGTAAAAACAGAGCTCAAGTACGGCTAATAGGCTAAACAACCAACAAAAATGTTCCCTCTTTGATTTTAAGAGTCTGTAATGACTACATTTTTTGTAACATTTTGAATAAATCTTAAATTTGGGTAAAATCAGCACATTTACTCTCTGAACAAAATGACAACTAGCCTACAACTACCCTCCATCCTGTCAACAATCTCCGCTATTTTCCTCCACTCTTCATTGCGCATTAACTTGTCCCCATATAAGTCAGATGACACATTATATAGACATAAAATAGAGGAGACCGTCTATCAACTTTTCGCCCATGATGACCTCCCTTGCGTATTGCTCTGCTACTGGACAGTTGCCTTGCGATTTGCTCGCGTTGGACGGATTCATTTGCATAAAGTTGGGAATTGCTGAACTTTTTTGACGCGCCGCAGCACCAGCTCTCGACGCATCGCGTACCCAGAATGCTATGCGGGAGCGGAATTCGCTTCTCATAGAAATAAATAAGGGTAGTGCCGTTGCGGAATCCGCATAGCGTGCTAGTGGATCACCGGCGTAAGAGACAGAGTTCGGGCGGGTCCTTGTCTCTGATTGGCTGTGGTGCTTTTCACCGCTCCAAGTTGTTGTCAGCTCAAAAAATGTGCGCGACCTGAGCAGTGAGCAGGGAACTGAAACGATTAAAGAAAATAAACGTGACAAATACGTGAAAATAAAGAGAGATAGAGATATTGAAACTTTCTTCGTTAAGAAAACAAAGCCGATTCCATGCAGCCAAGACTCGACCTCAGCCTTCCCCAGTAGGCCTAGACTCGGAACCAAAGGAGACAGAGGTAGAGCCTGGTAACGGTAATGAGATGAAAAAGCCCAAAACATATTCTTTCCCGAAAAAATGGTTAAATCAATTTCCCTGGCTAAGGTACAGTAAAGCAGTGTTTTCCAACCTGTATGCATTTGTTACGATTTGTCACTTAATACGCAAAAAGCCTTTGATTGACTTTGGGGTCAAGTCGCACAGTACGCAACTCGTACGCATTGGGCAGCCACATGCTGGAAACGTGCTGGGTAGTGCTAGTTTTAAACTCCAAATACGGTTCAAGAAAATAATTGAAGATGTGTTTAAACGAAAGTAACGAACCTTATTTCCATCTTCATTACGTTGCTGGTTTTACAAGGAAGGACGTGCTAAACATTGTTTCAAAGGTAATTGGGCAATGCTCACGAAAGTGCATGCGGTAACCTTTTAAGAAAAACTTGCAGGATGATATGTGTTTGTGTCTGTCAGTTAAAATAGGCCCTACACATGATGTTAGCACCTCAGATGTTCCTGATGAATTAGTCGATCAAGATCAATGGCCATGCCTCCCTCCCTCTAAATGCGTTTTGCACAGCGTGCAATTATGATTTTGATGTTAGCCATCATGGAGCAACAGGAATGCTTTCATTTCTATACATAGGCCACTATTTTTTTCTAAATTAGACCATCATGTGCGCCAATAAGCTGCAGCAATTATTCATAAATGACAGTGTTTCCAGCACACTACTGCAAAATAGCCTCTTTCATTGATATAATATTAAAGCTATAGGCTATTTTAGGTTAGGCCCAAGTATATATATTTTTTTTACTACAAAGGAGAGTGTTTGTCAAATGGAAAACTTCAGTGATTCTCTTCTCAGAAAGGACAAGTCAGCAGGCTATGAGGCAAAGCTATTGTCAAGTGTCTGCTGTCTCGGGTATAAAATACCTTTGATTCCTATTCATGACACTTAAGTCAATTGGTGAGAATTACTTTATACTTTGTATATAGATTACAGAGTTTCTTTTTTTTTTTTTCTTCCATTTTTCATCTGCTGGTGGTGTGCCTCGTGATTTTTTTCAATTAAAAAGTGTGCATTGGCTCAGGTTGAAAAACACTGCAGTAAAGAACATAAGTCAGTGCACTGTATATACTGTCTATATACTGTATACTACTGAGTGCGGGCAGACTATGGGCAGAAAAAGTGCATTCGTTGAAGGGTCGACAACGTTTCGTTATATGAAAGGAGTGATAAAAAGGTGACCTTTTGGTGTTAAAGGCGACGTAATAAAAAATGTGGGTGCACCTAAATTTTGTGCTGGTGCACCTAAAAAAAAAAAGTTAGGCGCACCAGTGCAACCAACACAAAAAGTTAGTCTGGAGCCCTGTATCAGCGAAAAACCAGCCAATAGGCCTCACAATGAACTAGCCAATCAGCGCCAGGGGGCGGAAAATGGCCAAAGGGTGGGAAATACAAACATTTTTAATGAGTATACATTTCTGAGCATGGAATAGACAGTCTAGGAATGCTCCTGGGTCTTTTTCAGCCGCACAAATTTGCATACACTATTTTTGAGGCTCAAAGAACATTTTATGATGGTTAAAAATGCGTTCTATGGGCTCTTTAAGATTTCCAAAAAATGTGAAAAGAGCTGTAGAGCTAAGAAAAAACTGACACTGTCTCTCTCTCTCTCTCTCTCTCTCGCCATTACATTTAATGGGTTTGAGTTAGACAAATCATACAAGGACATTCCAATTAGAGAATGTTTTTTTTTTTACAGCTGCTGAAAAGCATTTGTCCAACTACAAGCATTTGTCCAACAATTCTTATTATAAAGAAAAAAGCTGATTTGTTTTTTCTCTGGAATGATTTACAATGGGAACATGTGGACATATGTGGTTTGTTGTGTTTAGGCTTGTATGAGTGTTCGTTTGAGTACTTTATAGCTAGGCGATCAAGGGGAGATGCCTCTGATTTGAGATAAAAAAGAAATCCTGCAACGCCTCATAGCGCACCTTTAAATCTGTAGAAATGCCAAGTATCTTCTATGAGGAACATCATGTGTTTATCATACTCCTCCTTTTGTGTCAGCTGTTGAATATTACATAAGCACATTAACATAATCATGAATCAATTATCATATGAAATTTCAGAGTAACAACAAAACTGCTACATACTGTAATAAAGTGCTGCACAGAATTGTACAATGCTTTGAGAAGTTAATCCTGTCCTTGACTACAACAAATGGCTTGAAAGAAATGCAGAGGATTTCCTAGAGCATTTTTTTTCCTGAAAAAAAATTCTATGGATTTGAACAATCCCCCTTAAGGTACAGTAATCTTGAAACATAAATAATGCAGGCCTTTCAGCCCACAGAGCTACATTAACTCTGTCTTTGAGAAAAACACCAAATAGAAATATAAAACAAGTATCTATTTATAAAGCATGTTCATGTAGGCCTACATCTTTACAAAACATTTAAAGATGAAACCAGTTTATGGCTCAGGGCTGCCAACTTTTCAAATCTTTCAGTAAGATTTGGGAGGGACAACATTTTACCACCCACAGCTACATTTAGTTCTAATTTATTTGATTTCCACATGTTTATTTATATTCTGGTTATCCTGGTGGACATGCATAAGGATAGTGGGGATGTGATTTCCTGCATTCTAATGGATTTTAAAGTGAGAATTCCTGCTGAAGATCTGCAAGACCTACATTTGCAACTAGATTCTTATCCTGACTTGCAAGCCTTCACAAGTGCATGTGAGCTGATCTTGTGGGAGACAACCCCCCTCCCCCCATATTGCAGATGAGTGCCAATGACCCTGTAGCCTAGTTTATAGAGCTATGTTTCAGATTTACATGCAAGTTCATGCTTTGGAATGTTTAACCCAAAGCTCAGCCTAAACCTTGACTAAATAGTTTGAATAACTGTTGAAACTAGATGAGTTGATTAGGGACATGAAGTTTCCATTTTAATGTCGAGCTATTTTCTATTTGATTCTGTAATACAGTGGTAAAACAATAGCAAATAAAACATTTAAACATTGTAAATCAATGAGAAACTGCATGAGGGTTGGCTTAGCATAGTATAAAGGTACTGTGTATTTATGAATGTCTGTCTCAGTTATGTCTCGCTCATTGCAAAAAAAATATTAAAATATGATTTGAATAATGATTTTGCTGGCACCCAGGTTGAAGGTGATTGTTTTTATTTTTGCCATGTAAGCAGAAAGCGAGAGAGTTTGAATGTTCTTGCTTTATTTTGCCATTCTGCCTTTAAAAGAGTCTGCTGTGAGCATCCCATAGAAAATGAGTGAGTGTTTCTGGAGAGATACATTCATTACACCTTGCCTCGGTCCAACAAAAATGTAATATTTTCTTAGGTCTCTTTCCAGCCCACACTCATCCAATTTTGAAACAGGCTTACAATTTGATATTGGTTCTCTTTCCTGTGTGCATATTTCCCCTGTAATAACATTATCTGACATTTCAACAGTTCTCCTACTCTTTAAAACCGTCACAGCCCACTACAGCATAGACGTCTGAGGGAGGGTGATTTCACAATGCGGCGCAGTGTGGAGAGAGACTGTTATTTTTTGCTGCTGATGTGTACTGTCCTCCTTGGGAAGGAACACGTGCCTCGTGAGACAGACATGTGCCTTTTGCACAGTCAACGTGCCCGCCACTGACCACTGGCACTGACTCACAGGCAGAGAAACACCTATAGATAACACCTGCCACCAGCAACGGGACTGTCAACACAGAGCTATACATTTCAGGGGTCATTGAGGGATGCTTTATGCACATAGCTCTTGAAGTTACTGCAACAAGGGAATACTGAAGGAGGGACATAAGCCAGACGTGACCCTACTGTCACAATGCAGAAAATGCTGCTTGATGATTCTATACTGAATGGCAATAGAGAATGAATAGGGAATGATTTTTTTTTTTTTTGTCTTGCTTGTGCATACTGTACAGTACTTTGTAGAAAGCAAGGCATTATTATGAATGCATGGCAATTATCCAGTCAGTACTTGTGGTATGAATTACAGCATCCAGAAATAGGAAAAGATGATCTAAAGAAAAATAGAGAAAGATGGTCAAAAGAAAAAGATGTTTTTTTTTATGTTTACATGAATCCAGTCATTGCCTTTTTCAATGGCCTATTTTACTATCCAATCTTGGTGCTCACCTCTGATATGAAAGTAGCCTACTTATTGAGGAAAGTTCTTTTTGATGATTTGATGAAATTATTATTTTTTTGAAAGGCATGTAAGGTTGTCAAAAAGAAGCAATAGCTCTCCATTGCACACGTGAGCATAAACTCTCATTTCCAGTCTGCAGTCAGGCTTCAGGTGGATGGCCACGTACACGTGCCAGCATCCCACGGCAATCAGCACCTCCCCACTCGTTAGGAGCCTGACACTGACTTCAATGTGAATCCTGCATCGCATGACAACCTGAGACATTTTGTCACTCTGAAAGATAGCATTTGTCAGTGCTCACCAGAGGGTCCCTGAAACAGTAATTGCTTGGAATGTTATGGGAAATGGGGAAACACCAGTAATGAATTGCTTTAGAAATAATGAAGTATTATATTAGCAAACACAGCGGGGCAAATATAGCAGCAAGCTACATACTAATCTTGCTTTCAAAGATTCAAATATACACCAATGAGGCCTCAGTACTGTATGTGTAGAAGTAATTAATTTTTTCATTAAAGGTGTTATGTCAGCCCTTACTCACAGTTCATTTTAAAATGTTTCTTGATGTCCTCATAAATAAAACATGATCATACATTAGTCACAAATTTCAAAAGACTATACAATACTATATGAAAACTAGAAGAAGATTTAAGGATTCTAGTGTTGTCATTTATATGTTTCTCGGACAAAAACTTCAGTTTCAGATGTGTATATTTTGTCTAGAACAGACCTCATGGTCCCTCCAGACTACAGAGAGCTAATTATATGGGGCCTTTTTTGGGACAAAGTTGAAATGTTGTGTCACACATTTCCTTTCACTGTAAGTACTATACTGTATGCTTTCCTTTGACTCAAACAGGTGACAGCTGTTTCCTAGACTAGTTTGCTTTTGGCTCGACATAGCCTCCCTTCTCCTTATAATGACACTGGAGGTTGGATACATGGTTGGATATTCAGTAGGTGTAACACAAATTGTACCGATTGCCTTGGAGATGCAAAGGCTTACAGCAGATATGTTTTTGTGTCTTACAGTAACAGTCTTCATGTGCTGGAGAGCTTACACCCTGTGGTTCATTTGGTTCACCCTCAGTTTACTCACAGCAGCATGTGGTCTTGTCGAGTGGTAATGTGACTGGGCACGCTCCTCACCACGCGACCCTCCACACTCGATGAAATCCAGCACCAGAGGGGACCTGCGCTGAGGCGAACCACAGTCGCTTAGTCGCTAACCGTCGCTGAGAGTGGATAAAGTGTCAGTGCTGGCATGCCCTGACATCTACTCGACCTTGCTGTTGCTAGGTTGCAGCACGCTCGCGTGTTGTGGTAAGGCAGCACCACGAAGATTGCTCCTCAGGTGGCCTCAGGACTCTTGGGGATTCTAGACAGTCTAGACCTCAGCTCACTGTGCCCTGACTTCTCTCCCCGGTTGACCACATGAAATCCAATAACCCTCTTGCTATGTGTGATGTGTTTATGCAATTAAAGGGATAGTTCGGTTTTTAACACATTGAGCCTCTTTCACAGGTTGTATAAAATGAAATAAAGTGGTTGACACCAAAATCTTGATGATTGCTCCTGTCTT